>VXAV01007159.1:188372-207116 GCA_013399715.1 Alectura lathami | reverse complement strand
ACACCCTTACGCTTCATGTTTATGATAACAAAACTTTGGTATTTAGTGTTTTGGTATTGAGCTGGTCATCCAGTGAAATCCGTATTGCAGGCATTCATTAGGACTGAGATGCTGTTTGGGTTACTGAACCAGTGGACTTGCTGCCCACTACGAGACACAGAGAGAGCATGGATAACTCCTGAGTGCCATTGTGCTTGCTTCTGCTTTCTATTCCCTGTTGCATCATTTCTTCCTTGCACCGTATTCCCATTACTTTATGTTATATTAGTAGAGTATATATAGTGTTATATTAGTAGAGACAGAAAAATTAATAGATTCATCTCCTGAAATTTTTAAAGGATATTTCCCGCAGCCAAGTCAAAGACTGATGACCTGACTGGATTTGCTGAACTTCCTGATGGCTGCAGCAGACTGTGTATGTATCTGTTGAAGAGCCACCACAAAAACATGGAGTGTTACCCTCCCTTTGTATATTGGTTGACTAGTTAATAAGATCTACATGCGTAAAGAACCCTGAAGCCACACTGCAAAATCAATATAAAACAAACACAATTTAGAAAGCTAAATGACATACTCAGGGTCTGATTTTAGCCTTTAAGGGAACAATAGGTCAAATTCAATTATCTGCTTTGCAGATGATAATTTCCATTCTACCAAATAAGTCTCTATCAAGTCTCGCAAAAGCTCCTGTGGTAATGGTTGAGGGAAGGAACAGAGGAAAATGAGGAAGGTATGACCTTATTTTACCTTTCTGAACAAAAGCAGATAACATCACTAGATTGGAAAGAGGATCCCGCAGGCCACCAAAGGCTCTTTCCTGAGATAAGAAGCAGCTTTTCTCTTTTGGAATGTCATGACTTAGCCCTCAGCACTGATCACTACTTCTGAAAGAGAAAATCTTCACATTCACTACAGTACAAAGAGTTAGCATGAGGTCACCTGCTTCTAAGTCAGAAGATACGCTGCAGAGCGTTTGTGAAGATATGCTCTATATTGCTGGTGCTACATTTGTGTATAAGGCAGGGAGGCAGCACAGCACAACCTGGCAAGGTCACATTTTGCCTGCATAAAATGATGGACCAAAGTAGAATCACGTAGGATCACCCTGAATCCTTGGTCATAGCTTAGGTTAAATTGCTGTCCCTCCCATCTGTGTACTTCGCTATCATATCACCAGCTCACAAAATAACAGCATCAAAAGCTGTTGAAACATAAGCTTCAAGTAATGAATATTGGTAGATGCTTGTTATGGAAAGACAAAAGTTCTGTGAAAAGATGGGAATGCTAGATATTTGTTTATCTCCAAAGTGTTGGAGGCATCTATGATACTCAGTATCTACAAAGTATTTGAGATCACTGGTATTAAGACGCCAATAATGCCTCATCTCCTTTCCACCTTCTTTTGAAGACATGGGTGATTTTGAATTGTTCATCAAATTCTCATGGCAACAAAATAGAGGAGTCCAATATCAGGTGCAACTTTCCAGTTCCTTAATTTGCTGCACACTAGAGCAGGTATATGTGCTTCATCATTATTTTAGAATATTTTGCACTTACTAGAGGGAGGCAATAGTTTTAAACGAATCCAAAATTTGTGAGTCAATTTAAACAAACTTGGTAATTACATAACAATTTATACATCCATGGAATTGCTGGAAACATATTATACCACCTTAGACACTGCAGATAACCAATTTTTTAAAATTTCCACCAGCACTATTAGTTCCTCTCATTATATTCACTGGTCAGAATATTCAGGGTATCATTGCTGAAAAAAACAATAGATGGGATTGATCATTCCAATTTAAGAAGAAATTTATTGTGTTGTCTTTTTCCAATTACTGCCAAGATTCCTGTACACTCAAAAAAAATTTACTCGGTTCATTTTGACACTTCTGCCTCTGAGTGCCAGCCAACATCAGTGTCTGGCAGGGTGCTCTTGAACCACTCTCCAAAATAAACACAGCAGATGTCAGTCAGGTGTTTTTCTACCCATGTCCAACAACTCTCCAAGAAATACATTTTTATTTTAGACCCATATATTAAAAATTTGATAAATTTGTCATCTAAACTAGATGTCCTATCTAAATAGGAGGGATCATGAAATTTGCCTTCAATATCTAGTTTGGTAGATCTGTTTCTGAGCTACCTATATTCAAGACAAGCCTATCTAGTCCTTAAATTTTCATGTTGAAGTGTTTAGCTCTCTAAACTCCATGTAAGTGATTACGTTCCAGCATCTGTCTTATTAGGTCTATAGTCTCCAAAAGCACTTGCAGACCCCACAGCATGGCAGTACTGGCCTTACCCATGCACAGCTCAGAAGAGTCTGATGCTGCTGGCATGTGGGGTCACCCCATGAACCACTCAGACAGCTGAAGCAGGGCAGCCTCCTCCCTCTGTGTTACACTGAAGGTGAATATAGTTTTCTCTCACAAAGGTCTCTTCAACTACTATACGAAATAACATGTTAATCTGCTCATGTTACTGCTTGCTTACAGTTATTCTAAGGTTATCTAGATAAAGACACTAGAGGGGAGAATAAGGGATCCTAATGAATTATACTTATAGCTTGCCTTTTGTGGTTCATATATTCACCAAGCTATGTTTTTCCTTGCTAGTGCTGAGCTATTGTTGCATGCAGTTGTTTACAGCAATTAGGCTTGATCCCTGCAAGTTCAGCTTGCTACTGTCACAAGTTTCTCACTGTGCAAATGCAGCTGATTCAGCAATATACAGCAAGACCTCCCCCTCAGATTTTTGAACAGATGTGTGATGATCAGGTTTTCCCAGACATTGCATGCTTTGCATACTTGCTTATCTTTATGTGCAGCATTGTGTACCAACACACTGTTATATGCTAATTTTCCACATTCTCCACACAGAGATATACAACAGCCCTTATTATTGAAGTGGATTACACAACATTTCTATGTTATGTTGTGTAGTTTCTTAGTATGTTTTTTAATGCATTTTTTTTTTTGCACTGATAGGGATAGTAGTTCCACAGCAAGTCTTACTCTATTTATTAGTCGCGATTACTGAGAAGCTAGTCTTAACATCCTGATACACAGTTCTCAGCAAGATTTGGGTCAGGTCGCCCTTATTGTACCCTTTGCAAGAGTATCTTCTTGACTCACCGTGGCTCCATCTATATTCATAGAATCAAAGAATATTAAGGTTGGAAACGACCTCTAAGATAATCTAGTCCAAACATCATCCTAACACCACCATACCCTCCGAACCATGTCCCCAAGTGACACATCTATACGTTTCTTGAATACCTCCAGGGAAGGAGACTCCACCACCTCTCTGGGCAGCCTGTTCCAATGCCTGACTGCTGTCTCAGAGAAGATGTTTTTCCTAACATGACTGGGAACCAGCCACTAAAGCCAGCTGGGAGCAAATGGCTTGAATCCATGACAGTAATATGCCATCTCCTCAAAAACATGTTGGTTGTATTTAGGCTGCCTATTGGAAACAGTTCCTGGATCATCCAGCTCCCTAACTCTGCCTAGCAAGGAGCACAGTGTGGATGGACCAGGTTCATGCCAGGGACTGCTTCAAGAGTTTGCTGACCTAGATGACCTTTCTGGTGTCTGGGCATGTTTTGAAGCATGCACAGGTGTATCAGCCTAGGCACAACCACCAAGTCTACCTGCAACAGGAGAAGGCAAGTTTGTCTGCCTCCTGTAGTGACTTGCTCTCACCATCTAGGTCACCTGTGGTCTGATCTGATGCCTGTAAAAGCTGGTGGCTGGATGGTCATTGACTCCAATGGGCTTTAGCTCCAACACAGTGTTCTATGGAATTTCAGATGTATCTAGTCTGTAGGCATATCTAGGCAAACAAATGTCAAAAAGTGACATTTCCTACTCACAAATCAGTAAAAGACAAAGCCTCTGCAATGTATGCCATTTACACTTATAAGCATTTGACATGTCAGCACAGCGTACTAGTTAAACATTCAGAGGAAACGTATTTGTGACATTACTTATTTTAGCACAATCTTTTTTCACCACAGTGACTTGGTTCTTTAATTTACAGGTACAAGTCTACAGGATGGTTTCCAAATGTAGCTCTGGAGTTTTATATTTGATTTTTACTGCACTTTAAATGCCAAATCAAAATTATCATGTTTAATTTACTTTATTCTCAGTGGTTTTGCTTAGATTTATGAATTACCTTGGATTAATTGCTGTATAGCATTCTGGTTTTATAGTGTAATTGGGTGTGTCTAAGTGCATTCCATTTTATGACTTGCTTTAGGGTATATTTTGGATGAACTATATAATATAAAATACATTTAGTGTTATGCTTTATATAATGCCAGAGAAAGCAAAAAAAGTGCATTTGAGTTTCTAGGCTTATGGGTTCCATGTCTGGAAAACTTTGGAGGACAAGCCTTCTAATTTCCAGTTTTCTTCAAATTGTTCTGAGTATATTCCATTTCAGATTTTCACAACCTTTGACCTGTTGAACCTTTACGTCAATAGTTATTTTCAGTCAGAACAAAATTAATAGTCTACAGTGAATGATTGTATGAATATTGTAAATACTGGTATCATGCTTTCCAACAGTCTCATTGAAAAATTCGGAAAAGAGCAAGATCTAAAGCAAAGCCAGTATCCTCTGTGCTTGTGTACAATCCACAAGTGACTGACTTCCTGCGTCAAACCTTTCTCATTTCTGGTCTTTGGAGGAATCCAAGTGAAATGCTTTGTGTTAGCTAGTACACTGCTGATGTTAACATCTAAAGTGTCTCATTTCTGAAGCCCAAATGGTAAGGCAGAAACTTCTGTATGAGTTGTATGAGTAACGGCTATTTACTGCGCGTAGTATTTTCGGTATGCTTATCCCAAAACCGCAATTCCTTGTCAATCTTTCAGAGTGTTCCCTGACTCTTCTGGAGACTTTTATGTTCATGAGATACTTCATCTTTTTTGCTGTATTTGTATTAATGTGTCTCTCTCCTCCTCTCTTCTACAATGACTGATGGAGACACATTTTTGTGCTGTCATAATGAAGAAAACTGAAGCAAACAGACCTGTGAAGGTTAGAAACTTGCATCTTTATCTTCTTTTTGACTTCCAGACTTGCCTTTATTGCTATATCTATATATTGCTACAGTATCTATAGTTTCATATATTGGTGGGCTTGTAGTCAAAAAACTCTTTGCAAGTATCTAAATGGAAAGCTACTTCCTTAGAACTGCTGAACATTCCACCTGCCCCAATTTCAAACACATAAATGGGAAGTTTCCTTACAAGATGACATTGGACATTCACTTTGGAATCTAACAACTGCTTTCTGGGAAAACAGAAAACAATTTAGAGAAATCAAATTACTAAGTAAGGGCACCATTTAAAAATCCTTCACAAACAGGCTTAAAACTGAAAAGGAGGATGAGTCATTAATGCTATGTTAAATGAAAACTAGAATGTACTGGCCTGTTTGAGCTACTGTACCAACAAAGAACAGAAGTTTTCCATACAAATGTCATAAGATTGGCTTCAGCATCAGAAGTCTGACTAATGAATCACTAATGTGACGTAACAGCAGTTGATACCTTGTCTCATAACACAGTACTAGAGAAGTATTCATTTCTCAGAACTGATTCAAAGTACTAAGAATGAATCATTCTAACAGTGAGATAAGATCCAAAACTTTATTCATTAAAGAACACGTGAAACAACTCAAGTTATATTTTGTAGGCCAAAGGTAAAGCTAGCTGAGTTTCCTCATTTATTTTGGACACTGGAATCATTAAAACATCATTTTACAATTTTATACTGATACTTTAGTGTCCTGATAATGTGCTTAAGATTAACAGGAGTCTATGCTGACTGTTAAGTAAACACAGTAATTACACATTGTGTTTTCTTTGCTACTGTGTCTCTTTTCCTTTCAGGTACCTAAAAAAAAAATTACTGGCAATAGCAAACTGAATCTCTTAAGGTATTGAAGTACACAATGAAGCTGGCTCTGTTGCTAATTTCTCTACATGCTGGCTAATCTTAGTATCCCTACAAGCTGAGCTAGGTAGTCAAGGGAATGGCAAATACCTAAAATGCCTGTGTAGCCCAGTGAGTTTCAGTTTGTAACAGGGGAAGTGCTTTTGGAGATTCTGACAATCTCCTGAGATACTGCTTTGCAGTGTAAGTAACAAAAAGCCTTTGAAAATTACATTTCAATCATTTTTTTCAATACAAATCAGCAGACTTTTGTCAGGATCTAGAAAAGTATGAAATAGCTGAAATATCATCTTAAAGGCCTGTGGAGACCTGCAGCTTCACCTAGTCAATATTAAGAGAAAAAACAACTAACCAACCAAACAAACAAACAAGCAAAAAAACCCCACAAAGCAATAACATTATTAAAAAGGAAGTATATCTGAGCTCCCAGAACACTGGAATAGAAAAAATAAATAAATAAGTAAAAATAAAAATTTCTGCCTGCTATACTTTCCCAGTAATATTAGCAAGTCTGAGACCCTTCCATTTAATGTTAGTAAGGTGTCAATTGTTTTCAAAGTATAATCTTCATTACCATGCAATCTTTACAAAGGCATTTGGTCTTAAATACTGCATGTACAGTGACAGACGTAATATGTAAGAGTGAACATCTGTACAAAGGCTGTGAGGCAATGAAGATTAAATGCTAACATTATCTGTGAGCTTTTCGTAACTCCTACCAAATCAGCTGCCCACAAACCACAGGAGTTCACCACATAAGCAGATAGAAATGTTGTTTGGAAAGGACAGGATGATGATTTCCAGTTCATAAGATTTTTATCCCAAGACACATTCATTCATCTGTTGCACATTTAAATGTCTGCTTTTAGCCACTTGCTGGAGCAATGCTGAATTGAAAGAGCATCTCTTTCTAATAACAGCTTCATTCTGGACTGACTTACAAGAAGTCATGAGTAATTTAAAGCAGTAGAAACAAAGTGTGAGCTCAGGAAGTCCAAGCCACAAGGAAGGAGATTCTACAGGAAAGATGCAGCTACCCACAGGTGATTAACGGGAGTCTAGAGCCCATATCCTACAGGAGGAAAGCAGAAGAGAAAGACAAGGAAGGTACTCCTCTCGGCAAGGAGGGTCTGTCTGCAAACCTGCCTGGTGGCTATGGAGGTCTGAGTTTCATATATTTCTTTATCATATCACCAGGCAACTTTCACTCAAGGTTTAGTGCGTAATCCTGGACTCACACAGTGATAAATGAGCATTTATATATACATATTTTAGAAGGAAACTAATGGGAAGAATATGAGATATCCCTGTAACTCTTGTGGACTGATTCAGCTAATGCAGTATGAGAAATTTTCAATTATAACAATTACAAGATTAATTAAATTTAATTACAATTTGAAAAAAAAAAACANAGTACATTTTGAAAAAAAAAAAAAAAAAACATTTTGGTGTGGCCATTTAAATCTAAGAATGCTTGGAAATAATTTATCCCAATTTGAATGCTTCCGAACAGTTTTCAGGCATTTGTTAGGTACCTATAATAACTGTTTTTAGCAATATGTACAGTCATGCATGAACAATTACATTCTGTAGTCTTTAATTTGTTTATAGACATCCTTCCTAAACTGAAACAGGTTCAGTTCAGACTGAGTTCAGACTGACCACTTCAAGTAAGGAGTTAAGTAACAAGTCCCTGAAATGAGACTTCTTCAGCCTCAGAGTTCATGATTCCAAACCAGTGCTTTGTGCTGCGGCACCCAGGAGGGATGTGACAGCTTAACTGGATTTTGATGGATGCTGAAGGCCCTGAGATTGCGAGACTGATTTATTAGGATCTTCACGGACCAATCCATAGCTGTTTGTTTTGATCTGAATGTTCATATGATTCTTAAACAATTGTTGCATTGACTGTAGCACTGTTTTCTGAGTAATGCACTTAATGGCAATCTTTCTGCTGAGCAGCCCTATTAAGAGCATACATTGCCTCTGTCTGAGACGCAGATGTAGGAGAGCCTTTACCTACTAATAACAGGTCAATGATGTATTACTGTTTTACTTATCCCTAACAAACTTATTTTCTGACTTTCTTACTCCATGAGTTTTTTATTTTCTGACTTTCTTATTCTGTGAGCTTTTTATTCTGTATTTGTTTGTCTTTTTTTTTTTTTTTAGATTCATCTGGTCTTACCATATAGAACTGTCATTTAAAAATTACTCTGACAGTGTTTTCTGTCTAATGAACTGTAATACTGACCTTTGAACTGGAGAATTTTTGTAGTATTTTAAAATCTTTTCCATATTTCTGTGATAATAGTTTTATCTGAGTTTTGCTAATGCGTGATGTGCAGCAGTAAATATTGGGAAAAATCTTATATTCCCCAAGGAAATAAAAATTTTAATCCCAAATGATTGTCACAGTCCCATATGATTTCTTTGTGCAAAATCATATGCAACATGTATACTATCTATTGTCTTAGCTTCCAAAACAATTGTCATACATACAACTTTAACTATCTGGAAAAAACATTAACTGTAGCTAGGCATACTCACTAATTCTCCCCTGCAAAATAAATATACAATCTTTGCCAAGACATAGTATCCAACAAAGTTGGCTTTGACATATATTCACCATTACTAGGAAGTTCTGATTGCTCCGTCAGAGAATTAAGGCAACCAGAAGAACATTTTGTCAAGTGTCTTTATACCTCCCTGTCCTGTGTGTAGGCAGGTTGGTACACCATCTACCCTTACATCACAACCTACGTACTGTTGATGCAGTGCTCCCAAGCAACAGAAACAGATTGTTCTAATCCTTTTGTGTGGTGAGATTCCTGTAATCTTCTATATTCCTATGACACTTTTTAATTGCTTTAGAAAAGTGGCTAAAGCTCCCATCATTGATCAAGACCCAATAGGTTAGGCAGTGATTGAAATTTAGTCTTCTAACTCCTCGCTCAAACGTCCGAAATTCAGTATTCTTCTTCTTTCTTTTCTGTAGTCTGGGCTTCCTTTCTCCACCTGGCATGTATACTGAGATACTCTACGTGCCAGGCATTAGACATATCGCTCAACCCGCTAGTCTTTCAGGAATTTACAGTGAAATATATATGTCTGCATAAGGAAGTTTGGCTAAAAGGCTTTTAAGCATGTCCCTTCAGTTTTCCTATTTTCTACCAGCTTGTTCTGGAGAGAAAAGTATTAGCTCTGCAAATAAACTATTTTCAGAGTAAGAAATATGGATTTCATTTATTTTTCTTAAAGCCATTGTTATGAGAACATCAGTGAGACTACATCGTAAAAGTCTACCCATAAGAGTTTTGGAAGACTTCGTTTTTTCCAAATTTAAATTTCCAAATTGATACATCTTCCATTTTGGTGATCTCTAAAAATAAATAAATCAATAAAACAACCACTGCTTTGTTAGGGTCTCTTTGCTCACCTGCTGTCTCTCAGATACATTTTTTGAGAAAAAAGAACCTGGCTAAAATTTTCACATCTTTTTTGCCAGGTTTTTTTTTTTATTATGTCTCCCAAAATCTTGATTGGGCATATGTTGTTTAAACTGGCTGGGGCCAAAGCTGCAAAGAAACAATGTGTTAAATGATTCTCAACAAAGATTTGTCATCCACTGCTAACTCTATTGCTCTGTGAGTCTGTATCATGCTTGGCAAACAAAGAGTAATGAAGATCAGAATGATAAATACAGAAGATCATTAAGAATTTCTTAGATTTCCAAAGAAACAGAACAGGGCTTAACACCTTGGGAAGCAGAAATTGTTTCTTGGGAATAACTGTAGGTTATCCACTAGGTACCTTCACTGACAGTCCAGAAGAGATTTCATCTCTAGGCAGGACTCCAGAAACAGATATGCCACAAAAGGGTAGGAACACTTCTGCCTTCAAAGCATGCATTGGTACAGCTCTTATCTGTACTTTCCTCCAAGTAAAGGTTAAAACTCATCCCGCAGTTGGTTTTTGTTGCCAAGGCACTTTCAACACAATGGACTCAAAAGCTGCACAATGTACAATGTTGGAAAGCTTTGTTTACTTTCATTAAGTGTACCCTCAGGAGCACATTGGCAAGAAGGTGACAGAAATATTTTTCTTTCCTCTCTCTCTTCCAAGTTTTTTCATTTCTCAAATCTAAGGCCCAATCTGTTTTCATTGTGAAGTTAGTCACATCGTCTTTGATGTACATTACTTCTGAAAACTTCATAAACTGCCAAAATAGGAAAAGCCTGCCTTCTTTCTTAGAAAGAAAGCGGAAACTGAGATGCCACTTCTTTGTACCAGGCTAAGCTGTTATAAGCAAGGAATAAAATAAGGGTGTTAATCTACAAAGCTAACACCTCCTCTGTCCTTCTTATCCCTTCCTGTACTTCATGTGTCCACACGTTCTGATGACAGACTACCAGATTATCAGTAAATAATGGCAGATTCCTCAATGATGCTTAACTTTCCTTTCCTCTGTCTCTTCGTGTGTAGGTTACAAGTGCCTTGGGGCCAATCTGTGTGTGGTTATGCATTTAAAAAGGCCCGAGCAACAAGTGCTACCAGAATCCAACTGTTACAATCATTTTTGTTGCTTGTGAGCAGCTCTGCAGGCTGGGAAGAATCAGACTATTCTGTATTTGGCTGGACGTTCAGAAGGGAATAGACTGGGAAACTCTGCATGTGGTCCACCAGACTGAACTTCTCTGAGCCTAAGACCTCAACCTGGCATCTATGGAAGTGGAATGGCTCAGTTTTGACTGAACTGCTGTTTTAAATGCATATAGAAAGCTTCTGCTCTGAGACAAGGTAGAGTTTAGGGATTTTAAAAAACACCATGGTATTTAAAAAACACCATATCACCTTGATATGATACATTCCATCCTGTTTTGCAGAATTGTCCTCAGCATTTAGTGATAGGATGAGAGGTAACAGACTCAAGCTGCTCTTGCAGAGGGAAGAGGGGAAGGTCACGTTGGATGTTAGGAAAAACTTCTCTGAGAGTGTGGTCAGGCATTAGAACAGGCTGCCCAGGGAGGTGGTGGAGTCTCCTTCCATGGAGGTGTTCAAGAAATGTGTAGATGTGGCACTGAAGGACATGGTTTAGTGGGCATGGTGGTGTTGGGCTGATGGCTGGACTAGATGATCTTAGAGGTCTTTTCCAACCTTAATGATTCTATGATTCTATGAATGTTGCCAGTATTTTCATAAGTTCAGCCATGGATCTTAATTTGGGTCCTCCAGCAAAGTCTGAGAGCAGAAATCCTGACAGCTGAATTTTCCCAGAAATGTTGCCTGAATATGCGATATGTGATTTTGATATTTTAAACTATCAGGTACAGTATTACTGCTGTAATCTTGTATAATTACTACTGCCTTCTAGTCAACATACAAATACTTGAAAGACCTGGTAAGCAATTTGGAAAGCAGTGAGTTGGGGACTTGAAATTATTTTGAGTGTTAGAATGTGTATACTTTGCTTAGGGCTTGATCTTGCTTCAGTTAAATTGATATATAACAGGGTGTATATGACTTGGTTGCTTTCTGTGGCAAGACGATTGTGGATTCAGCAACCAGAAAGAGTCCTTCTCATTTGAAGACCATGGCCAAATTCCTGTCCACCGACCACAAAAATACTTCGTGGTGGTTTCACACTGGTGGTCAACTGAACTCCACTACACCACTCTCTCACTCCCTCTCCTCAAAAGGGAGAAAATATGTTCAAAAATATAAAAAAAAAAAAAAAAAACATGGCTTGAGATAAAGATGATGTAATTAAAAGAAAAAGAGAACAAACAAGCAAACAAACAAGCAAGCAAAAGCTGCACAGAAGCAGAGAGAGAACAGAATTATTCTCTACTTCCCATCAGCAAGAAATGTTCAGCCATATCTTGGGAAGCTTGACTGGGAGGACAGATCTTTTCGTAAGAAGAGCCCCCTACTCCTACTCCTTTCCCTGCTTTCATTGCTGTGTATCCCACATGTGGTGGCAGGGTCAGCTGCCCCAGCTGTGTCCTCTCCCCACCTCCTGCCCACCCCCAGCCTCTGGCTTTGGGGCTGGAGAGAGCCTTGGTGCCATGCCAGAACTGCTCTGCCACAGCCAGACATCGGTGGGACACCAGCACTGCTGTGGCTGCAAGTGAAGAGCTCAGCACTGTGAGGGCTGCTGCGGGGACAGTGGACACCACCCCAGCAAGACCCAGTACACATGTGACTTCTAAACAATTATTAAAGCTCCATGATACACAGTGTGTTAGGAATAAACATGCCTATATACTGCAAGAACGAGAAGAATCCAGACATCTGAGGACTTTTCTTACATGTAGGTCTTCTACATGTAGACCTCCTGTGCTCAGGCTGCCTTCCTCTTTCTGGAACAATAAAGAATCAGAGACAATGGTGGAAAGGGGAGGGAGACACAGACTTCCCAAGCAGCCCAGGAAATCTCCAGCTGTACAAAAGCACTGTGTTCAAGAGCCTCCAGTCTTCAGAAGCTGTCTTCAATATGGACTGTACCCTGTGTGGACTCATACTTCATATTGAACCCATTCTGATTTATGCTCTCTTTCTCATGCATTTAAACTGCTGATTTGAAAACTTAGCTTTTGTTTAGGAACATTCGCTGGGGAAAATTAATTTTGAAAATTAATATGAGTTTTCAGTTTTCTAAAAATTAAAGCCACATAAATATCCTGGAGCATATTACAGTTCCTCTTAACCTTTTTTGCATGCTGGTACATCCATAGACCTTCAATCTCTAAAATATAGGGCACTTATTCTATTACTTGTGCTAGTGTGGCTGTTGACTAAATGCAACAACCCGCATCACTTCTGTATTTATCATTTTTAATTAAGCAAACATTCATCTATGAATAGTTTTGTGTCTATCCCTGCTTTACAAAACAAAGGAAGAAGGAATTTTTTCAAGTATTAAGGTTTATTTTAGGGTTTAAATTTAGCAACAGCCTTAGCCCTGAAAAGTGGAATTTTTATGTATTTCCTACTGCAAAGCAGTAAGTAAAGAATCAAAAGCACACAAAATATGATTAAGATTATCGGTAACAAATGTTTGCAAATTACATTGTGTTCTCAGTACTCAAGGTAAAAAAAAAATCTGCTGGTGACTCTGTGATCCAGTACTCACATAATTCAGTAAAGACACAAGGCCAGTGATCATCAGCCTGCACCAAACTGCAGACAGTATTTAGCTCAGCTTTTCTTCCAGCTTGTAATTCTGCAGAGCTCAGAAGATTCTCAGTGATTCAGTTTCATATTAGACAAATCCAGCAAGTTTTGGCTGGCATGACTTTGAGCAAACACAAAAACCAAAATGCAACTCAGGAGACTATAAAGGAAATGTTTATATCAAGCCCCAGTAAACTAAAGCATAGCAATCTTGAAAAATTATTTCTGTGAAATCACTGCTGAGAACACAACAGCGGTTAAAAACATGATCAATCTTTTGCAACCTATTAAGATATGCTTGATTCACAGTTGCCTCGTGCATGTGTATGGACACGAAATTCCCTACAGAACAGTAATGTGTTGGTTATAGTATTTCTGGTTTCTCTCTTCTTACTCAGCAGAAGGATGAAACCAGTCTTTTGCAAGGAGGGCAATTTCCACTGAAAACAAATCAAAGAAAAAGCTTTCAGCATGACCTACATTTCTGCATCTATTTTTTATTCTACTCCACACAGTTCAGTTTAGTGAAACTGACTTTTCAGGAAATATCATGTTTTCTACATCCAAAGGCAGCAAGCATTGTGAAATGCCATGTTTACCATGTTCAAGTGTACTGGGACTGTCCAGGCTTCAGCAAATACACATTGTGGCTAAAAACATGAAAATTGATGTAGGCAGAAAATCAACTTGTGAAAGTTTAAGAAAGAAAGAGGGGAGGCTAAAGCAGAGGTAACAGGATGAGTGAGTAGCAAAAAGAAGAAAAAGAAAAGCTCCTAATAAAAACTGAAAACTTTCTGATACTTTCTCATCTGCATTTAGTCTGCCTGAAATGCACGGTGTGGACGCACAGTTCCAAAATCTTCTAAACAAATTCCATGTTGCAGTTTTCAATAACTGTGCTTTTTAACACTGCAGTCTTTTTAATGTTCATTGTTGAAGATAAAAAGGCAGAAGAAAATGTCTTCAAAGACTGCATTTCACATTATGTGTGCCTGCACACACATGTGGACACAAGGACTGCAGCCTTTAACTCTCATTCAATATTACATCTTCACAGTGGGCTTGGGCTCTGGTAAACTTGATTGAACTGCAGACTCTGAACAAATGAGAAGCGAGAGGCAGCTGTGATAAGTCCAAGACACTACTGTCCCCCCGGGTCCCTGGGACTGATGGGACAGGTTTTTTACACAGCATAACTTTGGGCTGCTCTGCTCTTTTCCAGCCAGCTTCATATGCTAGCTGAGGATCACTGAGGTGCAGTGTTCCCCAGCCATAACCCGTCATGCCCTGTCTGGCTGACAGACCATGTGTTACTCAAACCAGTAACACTGAATTCATTGCATCGTTAACTTCAGGATGTGTTATGCACTCAAGCAAGCACAGAAAGTCCCAGACAGTTTTGCATAACCTAAGCTAAAGTCTGTGTCAGCACATCTTCACAGCTTACCAGATTAATTTAGGTTTGGTTCCATATGTATGTTTACAGCCTCCACATCCTGACTGCAATATAGACCTACCCATAAGTCAACAAAGGTTCATTTTGGTTGCTTGCCATCTCCCATGACTGAGGAAGACCTTATGATATCTCCAAACTAACCGGTCTATCTAATTTGTCAACTTGTTTAAGTTTTCCCCATGCACCTCAAACAATCATTAAAAGAAATAAAGTAATAATAACAATATAGACATATTTGTGAATATATATTGTGTATTTTTATCTGTAATAATAAAATAAATGTGTGTGAGGGGGAAACATTCCATCATAATTAAGGTTTAGCCCAGTGTTAATGTTTGCTAGTATTCAGTTAAGATGCATGAAACTTACCACTTGTGCTTTGAAACAACCTCTCAAACTTTTGGATCAGAGCTATCATAGCTCTTATACTTGGCTTTGTATCTGCTGAGGATGACAGCATGGATCCACCTTTGTTCATCTGTACTTGGGTCTTACTGCTCCCCCCATCCTATGACGGTACTATAGTACCAGCCCTTGTGTATAGCATACCACTGTGTTCTCATGCAAGTGCAGAGCTAATAGGAAAATTTCTGATGAAAAGCAAGATTTAAGTGCCTCATAAATGTCTTTTACTCTTCTTCCACTGTCTGTTTGGGACATTAGTAACTCCTGGGTTGAGCACTACTGGTTTCAGATATGCTGAAGTTGAATAAATGCTTCCTTTCAGTAAACAACAGGTTCTTTGCTAATCTTTGTGTGGCTCTGTCTAATCAGCTGCTTGATTCAAGCCAACAAGGTTTTTTGGCAATAATAATATTATTCAAGACTCGGTGTTTTATGGCCTATTGAGATTTTTGTTGTTGTTACAACCGCTTCTGTCATTAATATTATTGTTATCAGACGTGCTACAATCACTTTATTGTAATTATTATTATAGTATTATTTGATAATAATGTATCAAAGCTAAGACTGAGTCACTGTAGAGAGATGGCTGTGGCTGAAATCTCATTTCTAGTTTGACAGGAAAATGTCTGACAATCGATTCATTGGAAACCTGGCATCAATTATACGGAGACAGCAATAAAAGGCAGAGTTCTTATTCAGCAATTAAAGGAGACACGGCAGAAGTCTCTAGGCAGAGAAAGTATTTGTTGGTCATTAGTTACTGTGGCAGTTATTATATTTATCTGTGAAAAATAACATTCAGTAAAATCTTTCAAAGACTCTTACATTGACCAGGCAGTGACATTGTGCAGAATTTCCATTCATTTCCTTGAAGTAAGTGGAGTTTGGTTTTATTTTTTGTTAAACAGGGCACTCTAGGCAGGTCATAGGATGACCATTGCTATTTTTTTGATGGAGGGCTTGAATCAGAAGCCAGTACTCCAGTTCTTCAGATTAACACCCTGGCCTTCACACAGGTCAACTATTGTGTGAATCAGAATGTCCTCATGAGCACCTAAATTGTACGTTGACCCTACTGGAAAGATTTGCTAGAGTACTGTTGGGAAGATTAGCCAAATTCTGATGGAAAGAATTGCATGATTACAGAAGGCTGATGGGGAAAGGGTAGGAAAGGCATGTATTCTAAGCTGATAGTGTTTATAATGTACACTGGGCACAGCCCACTCCTTAAGAATTTAACAAATGCAGCCAAATGTAGCACTTTTTTAAACCAATTCCACACTTTCCAAACATTAATGTAAAAAAAAAAAAAAAAAAAAGGTGGGCAGGTGGAAAGGCTACGCGCTCTCCCAGTCATCTTCACAAACCATCAAAACCATTATTAACTGATTCAATTTTTATTGGTACTATTGCAGATGTGGTTCTAGCAGAAGAAATTTAGAAGAGCAGATGATACATTGTCTGGTAACACAAATTACATCCCCCTTGGTCACCTTTCTGTCAAGGTTTAAATGTCTTTATAATGGTGTTTCCCAAATTTCAGTGTATTAAGAAATGATAGTTATATACAAGAAATGCAGATCATGAACCTTTTCCATTAGTCTAAAATGTTTGGGAATCTCTGTCTTCTAATGGACCAGCAATACTGCTCCTTTCTAAATGCAGTATCAGTTTCCTTTGCTTTGAATGTATGTATGTAAATGTGTGTGTATACATGTGTATTGCATGTTCCATTTATATGCATGTATATATTTTTAATATGTGTATATATATGTATAAATACACATGCTATATGTTTCTATATTCTATATATGTATGTGCTATGTATGCTACATATATATGCTATATACGCCACATATGCTATATATGTGTGCTACATATGCTATATATATGCTATACATATACATGCTGACCTCAGATGTGCTGGCAATGCTGTAGCATGCCTGAAATCTCATGACAATGAGCCAGGGACCACTGAGACAATAGGAGAAGGCAAAAGAGAAACTCAAGGGAAATACTTTGAAGGAATTAAGGAGTTGTCAGGATTTAATGGGTGAACTGTTCAATAGATGAGGAACTGGTTGCTAGATCGCACCCAGAGAGTAGTGGTCAATGATTTAATGTCCAGATGAAGATTAGTGAAGACTGGTGTCCCTCAGGGGTCCATTCTGGGACCGGTATTCTTCAATGTCTTGACACTGACCGACAGTGGGATCAAGCGCACCCTCAGCAAGTTTGCGGATGACAACGAGCTGTGTGGTCGTGTTGACACACCTGAGGGACGGGATGTCATCCAGAGAGACCTAGACAGGTCTCTGGAGCAGTGGGCCCAGGCTTATGTCATGAGCTACAACAAAGCAAAATGCAATGTCTTGCACCTGGGTCGTGGCAACACCGCTATCAATACAAGCTGATCTACAAGACTGGCTATTAGGAAGATTCTTTTCAGTGAGGGTGGTGAGACACTGGAACAAGTTGCCCAGAGAAATTGTGGATGCCCCCTCCCTGGAAGTGTTCAAGGCTAGGATGGATGGGGCTCTGAGCAACCTGGTGTAGTGGGAGTTGTCCCTGCCCATGGCAGGGGGGTTGGAACTAGGTGATCCCTAAGGTCCCTTCCAATTCAAATGATTCTATGATTCTATGAAAGGATTGAGCAGACCCCTGCCAGAAAGGACTTGGTGGTACTGGTGGATGACAACCTGGACATGAGCCAGCAGTGTGCCCTCACAGCACAGAAATCCAACTACATGCTGGGCTGCATCCAAAGAAGCGTGGCCAGCAGGGCAAGGGAGGTGATCCTGACCCTCTACTCTGCGCTGGTGAGACCCCACCTGGAGTGCTGCGTCCAGGTGTGGAGTCCTCAGCTCAGGAGGGACATGGAGCTGTTGGAGTGGGTCCGGAGAAGGGCCACAGAAATGATCCAAGGGATGGAACACCTCCCCTGTGAGGACAGGCTGAGAGAGCTGGGGCTGTTCAGCCTGGAGAAGAGAAGGCTCCGGGGAGACCTGATAGCGGCCTTTCAGTATCTAAAGGGGGCTACAAGAAAGAAGGGGACAGGTTCTTTAGCAGGGCTTGTTGTGATAGGACTAGGGGAAATGGTTTCAAACTGGGAGAGGGGAGATTTAGCCTTGATATAAGGAAAAAGTTTTTTATTGTAAGGGTGGTGAAGCACTGTCACAGGTTGCCCAGAGAGGTGGTGGATGCCCCGTCCCTGGAGGCCTTCAGTGTCAGGCTGGACAGGGCTCTGAGCAACCTGATCCAGCTGTAGATGGCCCTGTTCACTGCAGGGCAGTTGGACTAGGTGGCCCTTAAAGGTCCCTTCCACCTCAAACAATTCTGATTCTGTATTCAAATATATAGCTGTGAGTAGCTCCTTAGGAGTCAATAGTCACAAAGTTAAAGTAAGTCAAGATCTGAAGTGTTTTGAAAAACCAATTCCTCAGTACAATTCTGATGATGAAAATGTGGGCAACAGAGTTATTTAGAGCTGAGAGTTCAGCTACAGAATAAAGTTTCATTTTTTTCTGTCCTTTTACCTTACAAGGTCTTTTTTCTGGAGTTTGAAACTTCCAATGAAAGCTTAAAATTAATAAAGACAAAAAAGGTAATTTTTTATATATATTTATTTGCAGAGCATATGTGACATATGTGAATTTCTATATGCTATTTACTACTACACATGTATGTTGAACAGAAAAAGAGATTACACTAAAGCTAAGTGTAAGCTTTTTT
>VXAV01007159.1:167118-185306 GCA_013399715.1 Alectura lathami | reverse complement strand
TTTTTTTTTTTTTTTTTTCTCCTGCTTGGAGAATTAGGTGATCAGCTAGCAGAGAGGACAGGCAAGGGGTAAAAGGGAGGAATAACACATGCATATACAGACATACAGGTATGTCCTGTAAAGAGGAGCTTAACATTACCTACACCTCTCACTCAAAATGTGAACTGCACTAGATTAGATCAGAGAATGTTAGCCACGTCCAGTGCAAAGTATGTTTTGTTTGGTTTGGTTTCTTTTAAAACAGAGAGGGAGGGAGCATAAGTTCAGGGAGGTAAGTGAAAGTTCAGGGAGATTTCTCCACATTCATGAAACCTGAGTTCATAGTCGAGTTATTGAGAGTAATTGAGTCACATACGGATGGGGATCTTGCCTGGTCAGTACAGAAAAAAAAAAAAAAAAAAAAAAAAGAAAAAAAAAAAAAAAAAAAAAAAAAAAAAAAAAACCACACTCCAGCCCCAACTCCTTTCCCCAGTAAGTAAGTTCCTTGATGTTCAGTAGGTGTGGTTGGGTGAAGAAAAGCCAGACCAACACCAACAGCTGCATGGAATCTTTCCAGACTGAAAGGTGAATAATTAACTCTCTTATAACTGCAGCCCCTCGGGGAGGGGTGAGTCACTAGCCCGATTTAGAGTTATGTTATCTTGTAATGAACAATAAGAGGGAAATCTATACGTGTCCTGACAGTTCCAGTGAGACATCGATGATCTGTGCCCCAAAAACCTCAGGAAGGGAGTTGATCAAAATGCATCTCTAAGAAAATAACTGATTTTGTACATACAGCTCATCAGTGGTTCAAGAAGATCGTTTTTATAGGCATATGAAATTTCCTGAGCATAATGCTGAGGATTAGACAAGAAGGAAAATAATGTGTTGGTTTTAACTGGCAACATCATGCCAGTATCTAAAATCAGATACAATCAGCATGCAAATTAACTTACTTTTCTGAGTCCAGTCTTGCTAATACTGTTATCTCTGGATGCTTAGGAGGGAGGGGTCCGCAAAAGGCAAATATGAAAAATAAGCCTGCTGCTAGGTGACTTTAAAACTTACTAATAGATTTTTTCCAAGGAATCTGAATGTCCACAGGGAAATCTCCAGCAGTCTGCAAATTCAGAAAGCTTAAAGGCTGGTCTAAACTTGAAAAAGCTTTGCATATACTAACTGTGCACACATGAGTAAAGCAGTATAAATTGCTCTTCCTCATATGGAAGGAAAGAAGACAGGAGGCCTTGGCTTTTGCTCCTGCACAAGGAACAAGGCAGTGCCCTTCCTGCTTCTCCTGTGGCTGCAGCCAATTTATTAATATTTTTAGGGCTCTGGAGACCATTCAAGTTCAGAAAGTGGTTCATAGAGTCACTTTCTACTAAAACTTGCAAAAGGCAAGTGAAGTGGCTTCATGCCTACTCTTTCCTCCAACTAAAATATTCCTATCTTGATAGACCTGATAAGACTGTTCCTATTTGGGCATTCAGGACCAAGAGCCCCATGTTACGAAAGCTATAGAGAGACACCAGCCTCATTTGTCATTTCAATACATTGCAGTAACATTCTGATGGAAGTAGCACCTCTGAGTTTTTTATTTTCCTCCAGTCAACTTAGAAGTAGTACTAAGTGACTCAGGAGGGAGTTGTGTTTGTGTCTTCTCAGTGGGGAATGAATCAGATCCATAAGTAAGGGGAAGCAAGTAACCTCAGTGAGTGAATGAAGGGCTATTTAGAATTTTGGTAGTGGTTTGAAGAGGAAAATAAATTGCAAAGACTTCTTTAAACTACGCTGATTTCCAAGGAGCCATGGCCTCTTGATAAAGAGTAGGGTGTTTGCAAATGTACACAATGAAACAGGTAATTCCACTGGAAAATGAAGAAGGAAATAAATAGCCTAAAAGATAACAGTCTGAATCAAAGCTGCTAATCTAATCTTAATCCTCATTAGTGTATGAATTAGGGTATGAATTTTGACAAAAATATTGCTGACTAATTAACAACTATAAAAGAGAAAATTTTCCCACACACTCCACAGAGACACCAATGTCCTAGCTAGGGTCAACAGACTGTCACTAGGCATGTTTTAATTATTGCTTTGTCATTATCATATGTTCAGTTCATTACTACAGACAGTCTAGATCTGCAGCAGAAATGCTGTGATCAACTGTAATGTTTTGTTTGTTTGTTTGTTTTTCCCATGAAAATGAGAGTAGTAGAGAGCTTAGAAAAGGAAGCCAGACAGTGGTGCAAGAAAAATGAAAACTTGAGAGTCACAAGGACTTCTAAAGTAAATATTCACCTTAAAACATTTCAGAAGGTAAATCAAGAAACCTCTAAGAAGCTTTTTGNAGGAAGGAAGGAAGGAAGGAAGGAAGGAAGGAAGGAAATGTGATAGAAGACCACAGAGAACCCAGCAAAGTCACATCATTGCATAAAATAAATCTCTAAGGAATTACATAGATTTGTTTTATTTGATTATACATATGTAGTGAAAAATAACACATCTGAAGGATCTACACAGGAATGAAATTTTTTTATTATTTTTTCACTTCAAAAATACCTATAAACAGTACAATCAATCAAGCTCTTTGTTTAGCGTTGCCCCACTTACTTGTCCAAGCTGGAGCTCAGCCCCTGAGGAAGTCCAGCCATGCTGCTTGTGACATACTCTTACTTTAACTGATATTTCAGTGACTTGTTTTCTCCCTGCAGTTCAGACAGTATTTTTTTTAGCCTTGACAGAATGGCTAGACTAGGTAATCCACGCAAACAGCTGCTGCATGCAATGTGATCTTTTCCCCAAACCTTTTTAATAAAGACTTCTGAACTGTTCCTTAGTTTTGGATATGTTGGAAATATCCAGAAGTTAAAATCTCTCAATATGAATGTAATTGACATATCAACTCTCTGACCATACCGCTTTTAGCTTGAGAAGTGTCCCAAGAAAATTAACAAGAGCTGCATGTTCACAAAACCTCTCCCTAATCCGAAAGCATTCATCAGGAAAATACCTCTGCTTCAAACCACTTTCACAGAAGATTTGCTACTTGAATACCAGTGTTCCCATCCATAGCAAGAAGAAAGATGCTACTGATTTTTGTAGTGTGACCTTTGCAAACTTTCAAACTTAGAGATAACAGAATTGATATTTTTTCATTCTGATAAATTTTATTTATTTATTTATTTTTGTCAATCATAGGCATTTCTGTCTAGCAGAACCCCTGTGAGAGTCCAAATAATATTAAATAAGTGTTGCAAATGTTGAAGACATAAAAGAGCATGAATGGATCCGTGGAGATTTGAAAAATGCACAGGAGAAAAGAAATAAAGGGTCAGTCTTTAAGAAAGTGTATGCATATAAGGGAAAACACATTTATTGGAATGGAAGAATCTGAAAACCAGACATTTTAGAGAAGTCAAGACATGAGACTGGACAGAAAGTTAGGGAACAGGATGCAACATCCAAATGGGCAATCCAGCTATGGTTTTCATAGGCAAGGGTAGCATCCTCAGTGGGAAGGATGGCAAGTCCTTTTCCAAACATTGTGAGTATCATGCCAATCACAGCAGTCTACTATATTTTAGGAATGTGCATTCTGTGATGCAGTGGAGAACAGTGAGGGAACGATAAAAAAGAGTAGGGGTGAAGAGACTTGATTTTAATAGGTAAGATTAAGTACTAAATCTGTCAGGTTTTTAAGTGAAATAAAGGCCACATGGATAAATATTTAAAAGGTGCCTAATAGGAAAGAAATTATTTTAGGACAGTGAAAATACTAAGAAATTGAAGGAAGGATAGATATGAGAATGAGGTGTATCAGACTGTGAAATCGTCCTGTGTGGAATGAGAGAAAAACCATTCTCCGAGTGAGAATGGCTTTAAATGAGATTGGATATTATCTTAGTGACCAAAATAGCAGTTGGGAATATCAGCTATTTTTGAGATTTAGTAGGCAACGATCCAAATAAAATAATCTCATGATGGTCTTATTTGTTGCTGAGCCACATACCCTTTCTTTTTTTCAATAAGATCCATCAGCTAGTGGAGTCTCTTTCAGTGGTCTGCTATTGCTGGTCACACAGTGAGTAATTATGAAGTAGATATGATTGAACACTTTTCCACCTAAATTTGTGCCCATCCAGCATCCCTAAATAAAAGTAATGAGGTCTGATCTTGCATGGCAATAGCATTACTTCGCACTGTGTATTTCCACATCCTATGCTCTCTCAAGCTCTCTGCCTACTGAAAGTACAACCCCCCTGAGGAAACTGGAGTCAGAACCACCGAGGTAATGCCAGTAAACTAAACCTTTAGGCATTTCTTTGCTTTGATCCAGAGAAATGCATGTGCTGTGCTGTTTGTACCCTCAGAACAAATGGCAATCTTGGGAACTAGTGTGGATATTTAGAGCTGGTATTTAAATAACATTACTTGGGAAATTCCCACTGCTTAAGAAAAGACCAACTAAAACAAGAGTTTTCTTTCCCAGAAGGCTGAGACAGGTATAATGAGGATTAGCAAGCATAATTGATATCATTTCTGTATCCTAGAGGACTGTATGAGTCATCTTTTTAGTCACGTCCTCCCTGTTCTTAGGACTGATGAGAGTGAAAATATTGCTGTGAAGTGTAAAGGGGCAATATAAGCATACTGTGCGATACAAGCAACTGATTGCAAACAAATAACTTCATTAAGCCACATCCATAGTAATTTCTCCCTTTTATATGACACTTTTCATCTCTAGATCTCAAAGTGTCATACAGATGGAAAAACTCAGGAGGTAAAGCAACTTGTTTGAGGTCATTCAGGTAGACAACGGCAGCTCTGGGAATAAGCCACACCGCAGTGCCTCGCTCTGCATTATGAATGCCCCTCCTGTGCAGTCTTGGAAAGGATTGCAGCAGCAAGTGTGTGGAGGGGGGAGAGTGTGTAGCTGGAGCTGAAGTCAGCCTGAGTCTGATCATAAGACCACTGTGAATTAGAAAGGCCAAATTCCACCCAAATGTGCAGTCTCTCTTAAAATCAACTGGAGCTTTATATTTAAGTGTTTCCAGGGTTTTCCTTCCCATGGTGCCTAAGTACCAGCAAAATTACATCACACCAAAACAATGTCTGAGGATGATTCCTTACTACTTCTTCCTGCTCAGCCCAAGAGCCACTGTAANTTTTCCCTTTAATTGCACATAAACGCTTGGCCTAATTCACTAGTCATGGTAGAAAACTGAGGTTATTTACTACCTGAAAATGCAGTACTGCACTGATGCCTCAGGCCTACCAAGTACAAAAATCAGCAAGAGATTATTTTGATCTTGGCTATATATATAACAAAAAAAAATGTGATTAAAAAAGTTCTGCAGAATCCAACACCCCCAATTCACAATAAGAGAAGCTAGGCAGATAATATACACAAATATTTCATGTCATTAAAAAATAAAGGGCAGAATATGAGAGGAATCAAAATATAACATATCATTAATTGCAAAATTATAAATACCATTATGCCTGAAATTTGGAAGGTAGAATACAGCCTACAGATTCCTGGAAGAGAAAAAAAAGGCACTGATCCTGAAGACACAAGTCTAGAGTTCCTTGCTGGCTTGGCTGCGGGCTCCCTCTGTAATCTTGGGCATATTGCTTTACTTCTGTTTCCTCTCCCAATTGTGGGTGTGCCTACATCACAGTTAAAGTGGGATATTAAAGCTTGTCAGCCCAAATGAGCTAGCTTTAACCAGGTTAGCTTATGGACTGTTAGCAATGCAGCTGTAGTGCAGAACTGGTAACATAGTTCTTAATGGTGAATAATGAAATTTGGGGAAAATAGATCTGAACACTATCAAAGGAATTCTACTCATCTAGATTTCACATTATTCTTTGGAGGAATACCTTTTTAATGTTATTTTTTTTAAAAAAAAAAAAAGGAACCACACACATATTTTCTGACTAACAGTAGAAGTTGAGCCAGAAAAGAAAAGAAAAAAGATGATGGCTGAAGTTTTCAAAGTCATTTAAGGGATTTAGCCACATGCTTCACACTAATGTGAGAGCTCTGTTCTGGGATCCAGATCATAAGAATGGGAGATCTGTTCCTGAACTCCATCCAAATTGTATTGTAACTAGGTTATGAAATGAGATGAGTTAGTCTTCCACAAGGGTAACATCAGCTGAGAAAATGTGTGTTTCAAAACTGTGAGGACTTTTTAAAGGAAATTTGCTTATTACTGTGTCAAAGTCTAGCAGCTGGTAAATATAATTGTATTAGGCTCTAATTATATGTATCTTAAGAAAACACTCCTTTATTGTGTGGAGGAAAAAAAATGCACTACTTTTTTTTTTTTTTTTTAATGAAAGCACAGCAAAAATTTATCTTAGAGCTCTAGATCAGTGTCAAAAGCAGTAATACTATTGTTTATGATCCTTCCCCCTCTCCCATCTAGATTGTTCTTATGTATTCTTTAAACCAGCATGATAGTTAAAATACAAATAATGAATATTAGATGGAAATGATAGTTGCAAAGCACAAGCACATGTAATAGAGTTGCTTTAGCAAGTGTAGAGGGAGAAAGGGTAAGAGGAAAAACTTTATTAATGTCAGAAAGATACAGTGAACAATTTAGTGAACACATGTTTAGGATGAGTCGGGATGAGGAGCCAGATGCTCAGCTGGTGAATGTTGATGCAGCTCTGTTTAAGTCAGTGGGACTACACTGATTTACATCATCTATTTTGCAGCTGGCTTCGATATGCATACAAACTTTGAAAGATATCCAGACTTACCTGCCCTCTACTCTCTGGGAACAAGGATAGAAGTCTGGTGGGATCCGGATTCTTAAGGAGATCTCTTGTGTGTCTGTGGGCTAGAATCATGGTGAAGACAAGTATTATTGTTGTTAGGACAGTATTTCTACATTTTCCTAGCCCCACAGGAAATCAAAATGCATACTAAAAGCAATTAATTAACCTAACAATGTAAGCCTTCAAGAAGTATTCATTCTTGTATGATTCAAGCTGTATTTTATGTGAATCAGTGTTCCCCTCCCTACTTAAATGTAGACACATTATTTCTGTGGTCTGGAAGCTGAGATCAGATTTCACCCATAATGATTTTAGCTGCCACACAGCTCATCAAAACTTCAATTATAAATACCAGTGTTTTTCTTTTTCTGGAATGTAGACTGCATCATACCAGATCCTGCCAAATGATGCAAAATTAGCACTGCAATGGATATACTTGTGCAGCCTCCAGGGAAGGGCAATTAGGGAATGAGGAAAAAGAGGAAAGAGGGAGTTCTCACTGTCCAAATGACCAAAAGACTAAATCATCTTTATATCCACCTCCTGCACCAAGAGCAGTTGATCCTTTGAAGCCTTTGCACAGAGAAATGGTGCGTCAGCCTCAAAAGAAGTGATGCTGACTTGCACGTAGCAAGTTTTGAGGTTGATTAACAATTGCCCAGTAATCTTAATTTGTGTAATGAGCACAAGGGGGAAAAAAAAAAAAAAAAAAAAACACAAAACTTCTCTCATTTTGTTTCTTCCTTAAGTAGCATGTTACAAGTATGTTCCTAAGACAATCCTGCACTGAATGGCTCAGGCTAGGGTTAGGACAGCTCTCCAAATTCACTTGGAGGCTGTCTGTCAACAAGAGGCATTTTTAATGTTTCTCTCCCATTTACATTCTACCTGTGCCAGCTTGCATTACAATTAAATCTCCACTGAATCTATGACAGGTGTAGCAAACACAGTGTAAATAATACCAGACATCTTAGCACTCTCACTACAGATGGAGGAGAGATAGGGGAAGCAGGAGCTGATCAGACAGACATACCTGGAAGTGCAGTGTTATCGATCCTGCCTCCAGCCTAGGGCTGGCCCAGGGACAGCTTGGTTCCTCATTCCAATCCATGTGGAAATCGAATATACATTTCCCATCTGCTCTTTTTGAAGCGGTAGCTTTCCTTTGACAGTGCTTTGAACTGTCTCCCAAAATGCATGAAAAATTCCACAGTGTGCTCTGTTTAATCATGCTCAGAGAATAGTTCCAATATCATTAGGAATTGTACGGCTTTGCTTTTACATGTAGGATATATCACTTTTCCAGATGCATAGATTTCTACAAAATGACCAACTCCAACATTAATATGGAAGGCAAGAGAACAGAGAAGAATGTTTATGAAGATTTTAACCTCTACAAAATTAAAGATGTCTGTGAGCTGCTCAGTGTTCAGCACAGATGGGAGACAGACTGACATGACATGGTTCCGGAAAGTTTTAGCACTAGTTGAAAGGCTACAAGGAGTCTGACTTACTCACATTGTGGCAAATGGAAATCAAAGGCATGGGACACAGATTTGGTTGCATTTTAGAAACAAGCCTAAACTACAATTTATCTGAAGACTTCACATTCTCCCTGAAAGTATTTGTCTGGCTAGCCACGTATTTTGAGATGTTAATTGAACTCAGCAGGTCAATTAATGCAATCAGAAGGTAGAATAGTACAGATGCAAGGCTTAAAATATATTGTACGATCTCAGGAAACCAGAGGACTGAAGTTATTGAATATGAAATAAAGATATGCTTCCTCATATGACTGCACCAGCCAGACTGTGGAAATCCAAGCAGCAGTTTCATTATCTGGACTTTGTCTACACCACAGAAGGTTTTGTTTGTGGAAGTTATTTTTGTTTATTTTAAATAACTGGATGTTATTAAGTTGGTTTTAAAATAAAAGTGGTACTTTTTTTCTATTAAAAGTCACTGAATATTTTTCCACTCCGAATCAAAATAATTACAGGAAAATGTGAATATTTTGTGTGTCTGCCTGCTTTCCTTTCATAAGCAGTTGTTTAAAGCATAGAAGCCCAATGTAGTAATTCTGGAAGACATTTGATACTCTGCTACATAAATTTGTGATTAAGAAAACAAATCAGTGTGGGCCATGCAGATTAAAATTGGTTGACTGATAAGCATTAAACTACAACTGTAATCAGAGAATCACTGTGTCTTCTGAAGTCACTCTACAGTCTGTTCATTGTTCCTTTCTCATTACACACTTAGATGAAATATGAAGTTTCTACTGTTAAAATGTATAGTCCATGCATACATCACAACAAAGGTAAATAACAAAAGGAAGAAGTAGTTAATGCAAATAAATTCTACAATATTTGGTCTTACCTGGGCTAGCAAACTGTGTGTATGCATCCAAATACAAAATCATGAATAGAGAACATCAGTCATATGTAAAAGAGATAGGGACTCCAGTTTGGTAAGCAGTGACTTAAAAAGGATGCTGCATGATCTTGGAAGAAAATCAGTTGTTGGGACAGACAGCTGCTTCCACATTTTCTGCCTAGGCAGGCTGCATAAATTGTGTAAACGACAGAAAAGAAACACTTCGACAGCAGCCTTAGCCACCAAACATGACTGCACATGTGTGCAGCAAGTAAACTGGGACAGACAGGACATTTGCAGACTCAGGGTGTGCTGGACAGCTGAGCACATGGCAGAGCTGGAAGGCACTCGCGACCAACAGCATTAAGAAGCTGCTGCTCCCCATGCAGCTACCTGTCTAATGGCTGTGTGGCTTCATGGTCGCCATGAGAGGTGGCATTGGGCAACAGTCTGCCATTCTGCCAGTGCAACCTGCTCAGCCTGCAATTAGTGCCAATGTAGCTCTGGAGAAACACTTCTACCAGAAAGGTCACAAACTGAAGATATCCCAGATGGTGGGAAAGAGCCCACAAAATGTAGGTGACATCTGCAAAACAAAAAGTGATATTTATTCCTTGTGTGTTGAAAAAAAGGAATCTCCAGAAGGAGTAAGGAAGTGTTATTTGTTCTGAAATAGCTGTGCCTATTTTTCTGGAATATTGAGTAGTAATTTTCACGTATCTCAAGTCATCCACACAGAGTTATTCACCTTGGGTTTCCCAATAGTTATGAGTGAGAAATCATACCTTTATGGTGTGATTCATTTAGGGCAGACTTCTGAAATCTATCAGATGAATCCCATCCTGAAAATGACTATTTCTCTTCAATGATGTATAGGCACCTTTGAGTGAGTAGTCCCAATCTGGTCAGTTTGCTCACATGCGCTGCGTATTTTCCAGTGTACACGGTTCTGAAAAAGTTGGACATTTCACAGGAGAATCCAGAAAGAAACATGAGAATTAATACATGATTGGAAAATGTGTTACACTGCAGAAGTGTAGGAGCCCACACTGTTCTGCTTTACTATGAAAAAATTGAGTCAATCTGATCATATTCTGTAAATCCATAACATAATACCAATCACTGGCTCTTCAGCTTAACATACACCAGCAAAGCGATTGTATTAGTAAATAAAAGAAAATCAGAAAAGAAATAAGGAACGTGCTTTCAGTAGTAAATCTATTTAAAATGACAACAGTTTAGCAAAACTAATCAAATGTTAAAATGATGTCTTTCTGCATCATATAAAACAAGAAAGATCACAGGAAAATACACAAATTAAATAAGACCTAAGTGCTGGACAGGGAAAAATTATGTTATTATGTATCACCACTTGGGAAATTCTAAGTCAAGTCCCACTAAATTCACCTCACAGTTTCTTGAAGTTCTGGACTTCTTTTCTAATACCAAAAGAACAATTTCACTGTTCTGGAAAGAAAAGCCTTGTCCAGAGTTGTAAGTCCAAGACAATGAGCCAGAAACACTCTGTGTCTAATCCAGTTTTGTCTCTAACTCCTTTTTTTGCCTTGGGCAAGTCACTTAAAACCTAAGCTAAGAACACTACACATTTAAAAGCTATATTCATGCAAAGCATTTTCATTTTCAAAAAACCTAATCTGTCAAAATCCATCAGTACAAGCAGAAAAGTGAAAAAGTCCAGTCTTGCAAGACCCATGAGGAATTTTGGGAAGTCACAAGCAATGGCAAAGCCAGAGTACATGAATTCCAGAAGGGAATAGGAAAAAGGGGGATTTGAATCAATCTAAACAGGTTGGGACTTATACTTTAACTCATAAAGTTTTACTCACCTGATACAAGATCAGATATTTCTCTGCAGAGTACATTCTGAAGGTTTGTGTAATGAGGGGAAAAATCCTACACCATGTGGCTGTCATTCCAATTGGATGAAACATAAAAAATTACAAACCTGCCATGGGTACACCAAAAAACTGAACAAAGAACAACTTTTGAAAGCTTTAATATCCTCCCACCAGGAAAGAATTAGAAAGAATTGAGCTAGATTAAACATAATAATTTAAATTTGGCTCCTGATTGCATGCATGTAAATCTGAAATAACATAACTTAAAGACATAGAAATTGGTGTCTCTGTGAGCCTGAATTTTGGCCAGCTTTTATTTCAGCTGGGAAGAAGAAAACATGTTTATAAATTCTGAGCAGCCTACTGTTTATCTGCTTTTAAAAAGACACAAACTGTGTGCAAGCCAGTAACACGCTCCAGTCATACCGAGATGCTGAATTGTACTGAATAACATACACTGACAACAGCATATATTCTGGTAGCTGGAGCACAGCTTATTATATTCTTCTGTCTCTGTATCAGTGCCAACTCAAAGGCATCAGGGCAAGATGATAATACATGTAAATTGCACTGAACTTTATGAAAATACATATTTCTCTCAGAAAACAGACACCACAAGTAAGACTAACTGTATGGGTCTTGGGGGGGTGATATTTTCATGGCCTTCTTATGCAATCATGGGCACATCTCTGATGTTCCCATTTATCTCAGCCAACTCATGATACTTCACAGTCTCCCTGGAGTCCAATTGCCCTGAGTTCCTCAGAAGGGGAGATGGGGAGAGATAGGCTGCCCTGACTGGTGATAGAACCCAAGAATATTTCAAGCAGTTTCTGAGAATGCCTGACTTCCTTCCTGAGTGCAGATCATCCTTGCAAAGTGCTACAAATGGAATAAAAGCAGGATAAATCCTGACTAGGTTGCTGCCTTATTTGATTGCTCAGCTGTGTGATGGAAGTAATAGGATCTGGCAAGGGCGATGTGAAGATACAACAGAGACTGTGAAGAGCTCAAATGTTATGATAATATACATTGTACATGACCTTAAAGTAGATAAATATGAAACAAATTATTCACATAACTTTCATTAGTTCACCACAGGATCATTCTGATTCCAACACAGCTGCAGTGACCACGTTTTTCAATGTTCCTTCTCCTTTTTTTTCCTTTTATCTTTTGTTTGCATTTAATGTGCTTGCAGAGTTAATTTTTAGGTAAAGATGTATTATTCAAAAGTAATAAATAAAAATGCCAGTAATTCTTTTTTTTTTTTTCACTGAACCTCATGAAATGTTCAGGTTTCTCCATCCCCATCTTAAAACCTCCACCCTAGGAGTACATGCAGCACATGTGAAGAATGTCTGGATAATGAGTAATTCTGAGTCACAAATAATCCTTCCAGATTTGCACTTTTGGCAGCTGGGATAGGATTCCCTGTTTCTACTGTATCCAGTCCTTCCCTTCAGCTTTTCACCCTGAGAGGCCCTGATTCTGTAGACACGTTTAGCAAGTGGGTCCTTCCATCTGCATGAAGCTTTACTGATTTCAGAGGGTCCTGACCAGGAAGCCAGGCAACCTGCTCATCAGAGCAGGGTAACAAATTTTTCCCAACTTCTTCAGTATTTCAGATGCTAAAACAAAAATAGATGCCTAAGTGTCTAGTTCCTACAGAAAGCAATGACACAGAGGTGCTTAGGCAAGTAGCTAAGTGCTCAAATCATGATAAAAACGAACTCTTTCATCTGCTGAGGTGTTCCCTGCTGTATCTTCCCATGCTCCAAAAAGGCTGCCTTGGTGTCACACCATGGGGTGCCAGCTACTATCAAGTGGTTCATGTTTCAAAGCAAGGGCCATAAATATGAGAGAGGAAAGTCCAGAAAGATCTGCAGTGCTACAGCCTGTATGTGAATGCACATCAAATGTATTTTACATAGAGTGTCCAGAGCAGCATCCATAAACATTTATTTATGGCAAGGAAAACCTTAACCTCAGGGAAATGTAGCTCCACTACATTTAAGGGTCATGGTTTATTTGACCTTTGCTAGATACATTTCCATAATCTTATGAGTGGGGGGCAGATCTTGCAGCAGGAGAAAAGCTACCTGCTACTCATTCAGTCTAAGCTTACAATTTCCCTTACATAATAACTACCCTCCCGTTTAGTTGCTTGATAAGACCAGCTGTCCCATTCCCATCCATGTGCTGCCTGCCTGATGGTGCAAGATGCTTGTCTGCTGCCTCAACTCCCATGCCTGAAATGCAATATGGGCAACACCCAACAGTGCAAATGTAGACCTGAAGCCCCTGGCTTCTCCACATAAAGTACCTGAAAGAGACTATAAAACCCCACTTAATAAACCTAAAGGAAAATTGCAGTAAAGCACTAACCATTTCTGTGGACTGCATTTCAGTCAATGCTATGGAAAAGCATGTATGAACTGTGAAAGCAGGATCACTCACTACTGATTTTAATACTATAATTGTATTCCTGTGTAGAAGTAAAATACTGGATTGCTCTTAAGTACTATAAATTTGAGCAAAATAATACAATAAGCAGATACACTTGTTTGTATTTTAGTTGTTACTTAACTATTTCCTTCTGACTGAGGGCCATAGAGTCTCAGCAAGGTCAAGGTATAGCTGAGTCAGTCTATTCATGTGACACAGCAGCCCATGGATCTGCTAGAGGGGCTGGGTCTACAGTCCTTACTCACCAGCTACAGGCATGTAATACAGGAGATACCTACCTACGTCACTGAGAGCTGCATCATTCAGGGTGGACCCATAGGAATATTTTGCCCTAATTAAGAATTTTCCAAATCCAGGTCTTGAGGTTGGATGAGCACATCTGGGTGTTCTCCATAAGGGACTCAATGTTCCAGGGCAGATCAAAGCCAGCAGATAGTGTGACAACATGTCACATTGCATGCAGCACAACACAAGGAAAGGCTCTCACCATCAAAAGGTGATCCAAAAGCCTTCGTTGCTCAATCACCATCCTCGCCTCCAAGAGAAGGGCTGGAAAACCTGTGCCATTTGTAGAACATGCACCAAGACCTTTTAGCTTTTCAGCTGTCAGTCCAGCTGAGGGATTTCCATTTTGGTTTCTTCATTAAGAAAAATAAACAATTTATCATTAAATGAATAATTTTGAAAATTTTCATAAACCAACACTAAGCAGAAAAGCAGATTTTAAAAAAGTTCCATTAAAAGTTTGCTATTTGTGACTCAGTGACAATGATGCAGCAGTGTGTCACACGAAAATACCACAAAAGCAGTGTTTGCTCCCAGGTCTGTTAATATTGTCATCACTGGGTGGGATTCGATGATAAATTCCTGGCTGAATAATTGCCTGCAGCTTGGTCATTTGGTTCGAGAAAAGATGATCCTGTCCTTTTAAAAAAATTGCCCCCGTTACCATAAAATCAATGGAGAAAAGATGGAGTCTTGAAGATGTCTTGTAAGAGATCCAGTCCAACTACATTAACTGTCTACACCTCCACTGTTTCTGTTGAAACTGTAAGCGTGGGGTCTCAGAGAGTTATTTCCAAGCAGAGGAAGGACTATCAGGAAAGTCTGGTGTTCCAGTGAGTCTGAGAGGTTTCATAGAATCATAGAATGGCTTGGGTTGGAAGGGACCTCAGAGATCATCTAGTTCCAACCCCCCTGCCGTGGACAGGGCTGCCAGCCACTAGCTCACTAGATCAAACTGCCCAGGAACCCATCCAGCCTGGCCTTGAACACAGCCAGGGATGGGGCAGCCACAGCTTCTCTGGGCAGCCTGTGCCAGCGCCTCACCACTCTCTCAGGGAAGAATTTCTTCCTGATGTCCAACCTAAACCTCCCTTCTTTCAGTTTTAGTCCATTCCCCCTTGTCCTACCATTATCCACCTGTGTAAAAAGTTGGTCCCCCTCCTGCCTGTAAGCTCCTTTCAAGTATTGGAAGGCCGCAATGAGGTCTCCCTGTAGCCTTCTCTTTTCCAAGCTAAGCAATCCCAACTCCCTGACTCAGAAAAGTCACCTACCCAGAAAGTTCAAGCACACACTGTCCACCTTTAAAAAGGTGCAAAAATAAAGGGACAAAAAGAACAATTTTCTCTCCAATCAAGAGGCAGATGGGGGATGTACGAAAATAGAATAGAATTATCCAGCTAGAAGTGAATATGAGAAGCCTCAGTCCCTTCTTAAATTTGAATCAGTCTTGTAGCCTGCTCTTCTTCCGTTCCCTTATCTTTGCATTTAGGTTGGATATTAGCAAAAAATTCTTCAATATTGTGAAGCACTGGAACTGCCCAGGGAAGTAGCTGAGTCACCATCCCTGGAGATATTTAAAAGATGTATAGATGTGATGCTGAGGGACATGGTTTCATGGTAGTCTTGGCAGTGCTAGGTTACCAGTTGGACATGATAATCTTTGAGGTCTTTTCCAATCTAAATGATTCCATGATTCCATGATTTTCAGTGTTTACAAAAGACTGTTGTAATCCAATTACTATGTATTCAAATAGTTCACATCTTGTCAGGATCACGATGACGCAACAAAAACCTCCTAAGCAAAAGGTCACCTTACGAAGATACTTTTTGAATATGGATAGCATCCACAATGCTATGGCAAATTACCAGACTTTCCTGGTTCCAAAGGGAAAACCTAGGCAGTCTCCACATTGGAGCCTGTACAGCCATGGAGTTAGAGTAAGACATGGGCACGTGTCCTTTGTATATCTGTGAGTGGATGTGGACAACTGAGGTTGGCACCTGGGAAACTTGTAGTACAGTCAGGGAGAAGTTTATTAAACTTATGCTACTAGGCAGTGATGGAAAAACACGTGGATTGTTGGTCATGATTAACCACAACGTAGGCAGAGTTCATCTATGTCATGGTTTGAATGAGACTTTGGATGCTACCTTCTAGTAAAAGATAAGCCTACATATTTGAAAATAATATAATTTTATATTGAATTACATATAATAATTTATATATTGTTAATAATTAATTGCATTTCCAACCATCCCAGAAATGAAAAAATATCTTGGCAAATATGGCACAAACAGCATTAGCTTCTTTGGGATAAAAATTTTGGTTAATTTTAGGGTGAGTTATTCTTAAATTTTATTAAAATGTTAGACTTTATTTATCATATTACAGATATGACCTTCAGTATGAGCTGCTTAACTGGAACATATTGGAAGTTTATAGTCTTTCACATTTCTCACTGTCTCTTGAATAATGTGGATTTTTTTCCTCCTCAATGGCATCCACCACAGTGTCTATTTATCCCTGAAGTTCCAGTAATTAGCTCAGTATTGTATTACAGTTTTTGATACTCAGGGCTGATACTTCTGTCTTTATTCACATTGGATGTCACTTTACGACTAACAGAGGTGCTTTAGGAGTGATGCACAAATGAATAAGAGAAATATTAAAATTTTAACCTAAAAATTAAAAATGAAGATGAAAACCAGACCCGAGGGCTATACAACAGTACAAAGTAAGGTTAAATCAGACTATGAATTCTCAAAGACCTTGACACTTCCTGGAAACTTTAAAATCATCCTGCCAAAGCAAGTTGTGTAGTTGTGATTTTCTTGTTAAAACAACTAGATCTGTAAAATGGTCACAAAATTTTGATAACTTTTCTTAAAAAAGAACTTTTTTAAGAAAAACTTAACTTTTTTCTACAAACATGTAATTCAGGGGAACTCTATGATAAAAATCACAGTCTTTTAGATCAGTTCTCCTGATTAAGAAATATTATATAAAATTCAACATTTATTTCATACTGGGGTTTTGTTTTAACTCAAAACATGTATAAATCTGTAAATTAAAAGTAAATAAAACTATGCAGATCAATCCCTCAAGAAACTGAGAAACTGAAATATTTATCACAACTCTTGCTAACAGAAGAAATATCACTTTAGTTACCGACGTCGGTCTCTGAATTATCTGCTCTTCATTCAATTTTGTTTGTCATGACAAACCATATTATATGTAGCTATCTGTCCTAAGTAGATTACCAAACAATTACGGTAACATGGATGTCCAATGATACCAGACTTTATGATTGTCTGCTTCATATGTCTCACAATTTTTAGGCAGAATTCATCAGTAGTGTCCAGAACACACAAGATGAGGTGGGGAAAGCAGAGTCAGGAAACAGCCTTAGCAAAAAGAAAAAGGATAGCGTAAACTGCACTGCTGTCCCATTCCTTACATTGTGTTACACTCTACAGAAGTGGATTGGCTGTGTTGCTTGCAGTTTACTAAGGTAACATACAAATATTTTTCTTGTTGGTCTTTCAGCTCTTTCTCAGATTTGCACCAAGTAGGAAAGAAGAAACAAAACAAAATTGGGATGAAAGAAGAACAAGTAAAAGTATTATTATCTCTATCGACTTCTGAAAGCACTTTATTTTTTTTCTTTCTATGCAAGGACTGGCTAGCTATTTTAAAGAGCAGTGTTAATTCCTTTAAATCCTTCAGATCTTCAGGAACATTCTGTGTTTTGAGACACTGAGATCCATCTTCTGTACGGGAGGAATTAGGGTGAAGTTATAATAACAAACAGATTTTTGAAAAGCCTTTTCTGTTTTGTTACAAGACCGTCATAAAATGAAACAAAAAAGGCCTGAATAGGGTTGACTTGGGTTTTGGTGTGAACAAAAGTTCCAGAATTGTTAAGGCAAAAGTAAACAAACTTAATTCAAAACATTACATAGGCCAGTGCAACAGCTCAAGGGATAAAGACATTCTCAGAACTATACCATCTGCAGAGAGAGTTCATTTAGGTTTCCACTGAACGTGTGCAATTGAGTTCTTCATAGCAGTAGCAAAGTTGCACTGGGAATAGAGGTAAGTATCAATAATAAATTAGTGGATTCAGGAAGGAAAAGTAGGAAAGCAGCTTCAGTAAAATTTCAAGATTTTGCACAGATTCCTTGAAAATGAATGCATGTATTTGCATAGCTAACAGTTACATAGCCATTTTGAAATACAGCTTAAGCCACTATAATCAGTAAAAACGTTATCCATAAAAATGCCAGCATCAGGTTGTTTTTATTAGGTGATATCACTTCTCATTGACTTATCAAGCTACTGATTGAAGAAATGGTTGTGTCCATTAAACATATGCCTTGCAAAATACATAAAGGTGAACTTTAACTCAGAAATACTTTTTC
>VXAV01007159.1:145217-158369 GCA_013399715.1 Alectura lathami | reverse complement strand
GATTTATTTCTCCTACTCATATTTTCTTAACTTCAGGACGTGTTTTCTCACTGGGAAAGTATTTTATCCTCTGATTTGAAGCTGTCATGTAATCACAACAGTGTGTTTGCAATAGCATAGTAAATTCCATGGCAACAAACTGTGATGTCATAAATACAGGATTTATATCTTTTTCTGCAACATCAAGCAGAAGAAGCAGATGGACATGAAAAAAAGAAAACTCATTAAAATACCAACAGTTTTTAAAATTTGCAATAAAAATATCAGTGGGAACCCAGACAAATGCTGTTTAATAGATTTCTTTTTATACACATTTCCTGATTTTTAAAAGCCTGTTTCTCTGAATAAGTCCCTCTTTTGGGGGTGGAAATATATTTTAAAATAACTGCAAAAAATAAGTGTTTGGAATCAAGGCTCTAAAATTCAAAACAATTGACTCAGACAAATTAAACAGAATGGAAAGAAAAGGTCCACAATGATGAGAAAATACTTATAAAAATTTCTGGGCTACATTTCTTACAGCTGAACTGCCAATTATTCATTAGTGTGCCTATGACGTATTAAGAATGTACTTGCGTGTATTATTTACAAGAACTAAGAAGTGATTAATAAGAGGATGGAGTTGAAAACATCCTCTGAGATGTTCTTGCTAACAAGTGGCCCAGCTTTGTAATCAGACGTCGTCAAAATAGTATGATTCATTTCTGACTTCCTGCCCTCCCTTACTGAAAACATAGAAGATATATAGCAGTTAAAAAAAATGTTTCANAGCAGTTAAAAAAAATGTGTTCAGCAAAAAAAAATCTTCTACTTGAAACTGCAAGACAAAGGGTGTTTCTAAACTTACGTTCCTACACACCTGAGATATTTCCAATATATAATGTAACATCATCCTTTACACTTCAAATGAAAAAAAAAGTGGATTTTTTTTTATGAAGATCTCAAAGGACGTTGTAAATGTAAGTTAAATTGCACAAAATTGTTTCCTTTAGACATCTGTAAGCTTTGCCTTCAAACTGATTTTAACAACATAGTTGAGTAAAATGTAAACTGTGTCCTTGCAGCTTGTGAGTTCTTTCAACCCACACTCAAATTTATTAGATAAATTAAGAAGTTACCCTTTCCCTGCATGTAAGGCTGTTTTAACATATGCCATTAGATGCATTTAGGTTTTGAGGGGAAAAAAAAAAAAAAAAGGTTTAGAGGGGAGACAGTACTAATATCTGGACACAGCACGATTCTGAGACAAATTTAGCATCTCCAAAAAACATTTCTCACAGTCCTTGACCTGTTTTGGATGGCCCTCCTACTCTCAGTGTGTGTAACCTCCATGGACAACAGCAGTCCTCCTGGGCTGATCCACACTTGTTGGAGACCCCTGCTGCCAGCAATCACCATCAGAGACTGGAGTCAGTCAAGGATGCAGTCAGAAAGCTCTTTCTACAGTGTTCCATAAGCATCTCTTTTTTCACAAGTACCCTTGCCTTGCCTGGTTTAGCTTCTCCTACCTAACAACGTGGGTTGCTTTTTTATCACCTGGAGTTCCTCATACACTGATATCTTGCAATAAGGAGAATCATTGATTTCTGGAATCTCAGAACAATAACTGAGGTTTAAACAATACATTTTCCTGACAATAATTTTCAAAAATATTCATCGTAGGGTTCTAAGGATAGTGAAGATAATCCAAACTGACAAAAAGATTGTATTCTGGGACAGGACTGTTGGGCCTTGCATATGCTTAGGGAATGGATGACAAGCAGACTATAGCTATACCTCTAAATAAAAAATATCTTTTCTAGCTATTCATTTGGCAGGTTTGCCAAGTTTAACCTCTTCCAGAAAGTTAGATACATGACTTAACCTACAATACTGTTTGTATTTAGAAGTCCTTTCTGTGAAACATTCCCCAGTACGCCTAGCACAGGTTTCAGTGTGAATCCACGTGAGCCGCAGTTTGTGTTACAATCGTGTCGACCATAGGAACTACAGGAGCCAGTTCTAAGGCCTTACAAAATACTGTACAGGTAGTTGCACAGTTCCCACCAACCAGCACTACAGCACTTGCATTGGGCCCTATAAATAGTCGTGCCTTTCAGCAGAACTACTTTCAATATAAGATAATGTTTAATGTGGGCTAAATTAATTTAATTAATTTAAAAAATAATTTTGGCCAGTGTCTTAAGAGATTACAAAGAAAGACATTTCAAAGTTTTACAAAATTTTTGCCTAGTACATCCTTAACTTTTTGACGTTCCTCTCAACATGGATTTTATTTGCTTACCAGTTAGGCATTCTCACAATCATCCTGTGCATTAACAGTGAATGCTATATAATCAGCTGAAGGCCAAGCTTCAGAAAAGATTGCCTATACTTGTGACAACACAATAAACAATTGCAGCGAGCTGATGACAGGCAATCCAGATGTAATCCAAGTGGTCTGATGACAAAGTAATCCTTGATGGCTTTCAAAAGATGGCCTTTTGTAACTCTCTGATGACTCTACAAAAAAATCAACACCACAGTCATTCAGACTGAGGTATAATGTGCCTAACATACTGCTGGCATACAACCCATTCAGTAATGTAAAAAAAGGCCATACATCTTTATGTTACAAACATTTCCTACCTACATTTATGCAGATATAAAACTGTTAGTAAAATGGAAGCTATTTGAAGCTTGTAAAAAAAAGCAGAGCATATTATCTGGATTATTTCCATTTTTGACATATTTTTTTACTTAGCCCAGTATGAATGGCTTACATTAAAACATTTAAATATTGAAAGAGGTTTTGGGTTACAGACTGATAGTAGTTCCATAAAAACAAGTTATTTTTCCATTTCTACAAAATCTAATTAAACATGTGAAAACAAATGTGTTGTGTAGTATTAGAGTTATTCTTCCTTGCCTTCAATAGTAATGCAGAACCCAGGCAATTCACTATGGACGGATTTTTTTGATGTGGCTATGTGGCTGATGGTTGGTTTCTTACTACTCTGTGAAAGATTTCTCCATATTTTTTCTATTTCCTCCCCACTCCTTTCTTACTGATTTCAATTTAAAATAATTTTCAGTCTATATGGACTTGGGAAGTGACATATCATTTTTCAATTGCTTCTAATAATTATTAATGGAAAAATTGTAACAATAAAGCATATAACCAGCTCAATTATTATAGTGAAACTACACTACAAGATGCACTTAATCATCCAGATCTCACTTAAATAAAGTGTGACAGGCAGATGCACAATCCCAAGTCTTGTCCATAAATGGAACCATGCCCTCTCCATGCAGAACTGAGACCTTGGCTCTACTCCATTTCCATTGCCATTAATGGTAATCTCTTGTGTAATTTGACTGAAAAAATAAAAGAAGAAAACACAAGGTGATGGGATCCCTGACTTAGAAGTCTCAGTTTGGCATTGTAACAAATATTTCCTACAGATGTTTAGGCAGAATGAATCTGTGCCTCAGAATGTAATTCAAGACTCAAATGCTTGGGAGCATTTGAAGGAAATCTGCAGCCTCACAGATAGTATTCCTACTCAGGCGCCAACTCACATTACAAACCTTTACTTCAGTTTATGTTACTATAAGGGCAAACCATCATACTAATTTCCCTCTTCACCCTATTTTAGAAACATTGTCTTCAGCCATGCTTTTTATGTTCTGAATCTTCCCCTACCTTTGCTCTTTGCTGGCTAAGTAAAATATAAAATATGTTACTTGCCCCCCATTCATCCATCTTTAAAAAAGATGAAGATATCATCTTCAACTCCTCTTTCTCCACCCCATTCAAGTCAGCAATTGTTTGAACACCTTGATGTATTGTCAATAATGCACTCAAAAAAAAAAAAAAAAACTCATTTCCTCCTGATAAAATCCCACTTATAGCAGAATTACCTTGCTTCCATCTTTCTTCATTTCATCCTGTTTGCAGACACACTACTGAAAAAACACCTGCAAACCCCTCCTACCATTGTTGTAATTGCTAGAACTATCCAGGATCTACCCCACACATGACACAGTGTTCACAACCTACTTTTAACACCTCACACACAGCTTCTAGACTTCTTATCACTTCCATTCCCCATATCTATAACTCTTCTTATTAGACTCATAGAGTCGTTTGAGTTGGAAGGGACCTTTAAAGGCCATCTAGCCCAACTCCCCAGCAGTGAACAGGGACATCCACAGCTGGATCAGGTTGCTCAGAGCCCTGTCCAGCCTAATCTCGAAGGTCTCCAGAGACGGGGCATCCACCACCTCTCTGGGCAACCTGTGCCAGTGCTTCACCACTCTTATCATAAAAAACTTTTTCCTTATATCCAGTCTAAATCTCCTCTCTCAGTTTGAAACCATTTCCCCTAGTCCTATCACAACAAGCCCTGCTAAAGAGTCTGTCCCCTTCTTTCTTTTAGTCCCTCTTTAGATATTGAAAGATATCCTTCTCCGTTCTTGCCCACTTCAGTGTCAATGCTGACAGCATTTCTTCCTAATTGTCTTCTCTGGATTCTCTTTTCAGTTTTGCCTGAAGCCTTCCTTCATGAAACCCTTTATATGTGAACTTTGCCTGCCTCTCCGTCTTTCTATCAAAGCATTCATAGGATGCTTATCATCTCAGAGGTCAGGTTTCTGCTCTGGCTTTACTACCGTTCACTTCATTGATTCTTCTAGGATATTCCTTATATGTCAGATCACACAAGAGGAGACAGGAAGGTCACTTGTATTTGCAACTCTTTTAAAGGCCTGTGGGCAAATATCTTAGCATTATTGTAACTGTTCACTAGATTGGGATCTTACAGCACAGATTTCTAAATTGTCACAAATCCACTTACAGAGCAGTTAGCTTTGATTTTACTGATAAGATATTAAGTTCAAGTTCTGAAATTTTTTCTTTAGAAAAGATCATAGGTACAGTGACACATTACTAGACTAAATAAAATGTTAATTTGCCATATTTGTCTGCATGTAAAATACATCAGAATATTTTTATTATGGAGTGCTCTAAAAATATGTGATGATAAAGCTTAACTTCAAATCAGTTTAAGTATTCCAATTAGTCTAGAAGATAGATACAGGAGATGAGAAAAACTGAGAGAAAGGAATAAGTTGGTTTTGCAAGACTGATTTGACTTTAATGTAATGCCCTGAAGACAGATGTAGAACAACAGCACAGTTGCGTTAAATGAACAGATGTGTGCACCAACCATACGTTCATAAAATAAGAGGGAGCTTTTTTATATGCATGTCTGCTAAAGGAATAAAAATAGAAAATAACATATTTCCAGTCCAGGAAGGGTTAGAATTTTCAACCCATACAGAATGGCTGGTCTTTAACTCTGCGTCTTTATTAGCATAGTTATAGAAATGGAAAAGTTCAATTTATCATCAGCAGTAAGATTACCAGTGTGCTGTGGTTTTTACAGGCTTAAGTGATACGCTATTATTAGTAACTTTCATTGATAGTGTAAGTGTAAGCAAGTTACAATCTTACATGGTTATCCATATGATGCTCAAAGAGAAAACACAGGAGATTTGATAGAAGAAATGTCCATTAAATAAACACAACATCATTCTGTCCTATTTGAATAAGTAAGACTCACTGCCCTTTTAGAAAAAAGCCAAATGCATAACTGTCAACCTGTAACCACATTGAAGCAGCAAATACAAATGGTATGAATCATGAGACAAACATTCTGTGTGTTGTGATAAGATATTATCACTCTCCTATAAGAAGATTGATGGAGTCATCTAATGAGAAACATTGTTTAAAGAACAGACAATGCCCTGACAAAAAACAGTTTCTCAAAGTTTCCTCACTTCAGAACTGTTCTCTGGGAAAAATGATACATCATCATTCACATCCATAATGTGATAGAAGTCTAGAAACTTTTGGATAGTATGAAGAGTAAAGGTAAAGGGTAAAGGGTGGTCACTCAATTTACCAGCTAGACACATGAGAAATATAATATTAATACCATTAATCTTTTCCTAGTGAAACAAATATAAAGAGTAAGAATTCTTCCATCATCAGCAATCTGCAAATCTTTGAAAAGGAATAAAACCTCTAAGAACATGCTAATAGGTAGATACTTCCAAAATAGTAAGAAGCTTCAAGCTATACTAAGCATGGTAATCTCTGTATAAGACCCTTTCAACATAGTCCATGTGTGTCTGTGGAGACTCAGGGTGATATTCATCTTGCTTCACATTAGCAATCCAAATGCAATGTATTGAGTAGTAGTCTAGGCTGTCTATCAAGATACCTCCAAAGGGCAATTTCTTCCATTCCAAAAACACCACTAAAATGACTACCCACTTCCTCTTTCTCTTCTGCAGGAGGCTAGCCAACTAATCTATACAAAATATCTAACTTTTTTTTTTTTTTTAAAGAGTTAGCTGTTATTAACTCCACCCATTGTATGAAGTCTGTCAAGTGTCACTTGAAGTATAATAAACAAGCAGAGTGCCAGAAACATCAGTAAGTTAGAACTCTTCACTTGCTTGGTGTCTGGCATAAATTGGCATTACTCCACTGATGTTCCTGTAAAAGGCTTGGCCTCCAACATGGTGATGGACTTTATATTAAAACTGTCCAAAAATGTACCCTTCCTGTATGTCTCACTGCTGATGGTAACAGCAGAATCCCTCACCAAAAGACATTCTGTTTATTCCATTGTGTCTGATTCACTGTTCACTGACACCACTGTGAATAAGATAATGAATGAAACTAAAATTATTATATACATATCAAGATTAATTAAAAAACTCAAGCTTAGGACTCATTTTTGTTTACACCACAGAATTTTCCCTGTTAGTTTCATCAGCTCTGTTCCTCATTCTCTTTTTACCTTTTGAACTTCTTTTTCTAGTAAAATTAAGGTTATTAGCCTAATTACAGTGACATGTGTATGTGTGCATGTGTGCATCTGCATATGCCTTTGTGTGTTTCTTTCACTGACTGTAGCCACTCTTCAAAGTTTCTGAAGCCATTATTCAATTTCATTAGCCAACATGGCAGAGTGGAATCACTCTCAGAGATGTTAAGTTTGCATGAGCTTCACAAAAACAGCTGGAATAAGAAAATAGCCCCTATCAATGTCCCTGAAAAGGCTGTGGTGTGACTCAATCTTATTAGACACTAGGAAATCTAACCACAAATTAGCACTGTACAAGAAAGTGTACTTCAGTAGCTTCACTGTCTGGAGACCCACTAGGAATAAAGTGTACCACCCACTGCTAAATTTCTCTTGGAACTGCTGTGAAAGTGCCTAAGTGGCTACAGATGCAGAATCTCTTGTTCAGATCAGTACGCTGCTGAGTAGGATCACTGTCATCCAGAGAAACAAGACAGGTCTTCAGGCAGAACATCCAAGCAACCTCATAGCATTCTCCTAAGACATGAGGATTTTCCAGCAGCCACCCCAGTATCAGCAGTCTGCTGCAAGCTCAAAGCATAGACTGCACAGATGCCTTTTCCAGCACAGATTGGACTCTCCTGTGGGCAATGACCATAGACTTATTCTCTGTACTAAATAAATCCGTTGCCCTATAGAGAAAGGTGAGATAGTGGCAGCAGTGACAGTGCTGCTGCTGGTTTTGAAATGAATTCAGATCACCAGATGCATACAGTACAGCACTGCAAGATTTGAACAAGTTCTGTGCAATGCAATCACTTTGAAGTTCAAGACCCCTTTCCTTTTAAATGCGCTAGAACAAGTAGCAAGTCAGGGAGCAAAAAAAAAAAATAACTTGTACTGCCATACCTCAATACAGGGGAATGAACTAAAATATCCCCACCTCAATATCCCCCTCAAGTCTCTCCCACTGCATCTGTGCTTCAAGCTTCCTAGTTCAAGGAAACTGAATGGCTAGTGAGGGTGAACAGACAGGACAACCAGAGGTGTTGGGAGATATCTGGCCATTCTCCACTCTGGCCACTTTGTAATGACACAGCTTTTGCCAGTANAAGAAAGAAAGAAAGGAAGAAAGAAAGAAAGAAAGAAAGAAAGAAAGAAAAAGAAAGAAAGAAAGAAAGGAAGAAAGAAAGAAAGAAAGAAAGAAAGAAAGAAAAAGAAAGAAAGAAAGAAAGGAAGAAAGAAAGAAAGAAAGAAAGAAAGAAAGAAAAAGAAAGAAAGAAAGAAAGGAAGAAAGAAAGAAAGAAAGAAAGAAAGAAAGAAAAAGAAAGAAAGAAAGGAAGAAAGGGCACCACCTTGGTCTTAACTAGTATTCCCTTTCCTAGTTGTTTTATATTACACAACCAAGTGTGCTAACACTAAAACACCACATCGTCCATGCAGAAGTGTGAGTTAGAACAGCTGTAGCCACAGCATAAGTGCCCTTGAACATGCTGAATTTTTCCAGCATATCACAATTACAGAAACACCTGTGCCAAACAGCTTTCTTCTGATCCTCTATAAAAATTCACAAAGCCCTCAAACTTTCTCATTTCATACAGGTCTGCACTGCCTTGAAGCCAGCTCCATACATCTTAATATAGGATACTGCAGAATTGTTCTTTTTCATGGCTCAAAACATAAAATAAAGGCTATGTGCAGGTGCACTGGTAGACATGTGATTCTGTTGCTTGACAATAAGGCATAAGCCATAATACAATATTCACTTTCTTGATAAAGCTTTCTGATGCACCAAATTATTCTCACAAAGAAATTAAAAGGACTAATATTGTGACAACAAATAATGCCTGTGCTATATTACCTGGGAAACTGTATTCTAGACTTCTGCAGATACAGCTATTCCACAAGTATATGTTAGTATATGTTAGCTGTTGCTTTGTTATGCACTGCTTTTTCAGGGCAGGGGAGGTTGATTGAATCATGTGTATGTCACAGCAAAAACCACAGGATTGAATGCGTTTGGCTAGGTTGTTATTTTACAAACAAGATGCTATGGTTTCACTAGCCTTAGGAAATGTTGGCTAAAGAGTATTACATTATTTACACTGAAAGCTACCCAAAGTGTCTGTTTAAAAGTGTCGGAAGAAAGTCACCCTTAGCCGTCACCACAGAAAGTGTGACTGAGTGTCCTTCAGGCAGAGCTCCAGTAAAGGGAAAGGGAAGAAGCCAGCTACCAAGCCTAAGTGTTTGGTGCATGCAGGACCTCAGCCTGGAGATAAGCCTGTCTTATGAAAGACAAGGAGTGTGGAGCCCATTACGCAGTCACACAACTCTTGGCTCTCTGCAGCCATTCCTGGCAACTGGAAACTTCTCCACATCCAAAAATCAAGCAAATAACAATTTCAATAATATATTTGTCAGAAAGGTATGATTTTTGTAGCCTTACAGAGTGGAAAGATTTCCACCATCCCCATTTACTTAGCCCACTGTGAAAAAACATTTTTTTTTTTTTTCTGCAGAGCATGAGCAGGTAATACATAATATTACTACACTAATTTAGGAAGCAATGTACCACAGCAAGCATAATTTGAACTACTTCTGTGCTGCTTATATACTGAAAAAAAACATCTAGGAGTCATTGTGTACAGCTCAGGGGAAACATCTGTTTCAACTGCTTTGATCAGCAAGTAATAAAGAATAATACTGAAAGTATCTGAATGCTGTTATGCAAATTAGTGGTATGACCTCGTGTTGAATGTTATGTTCTGTTCTGATTACTCCACCTAAGCAAGGATTTAACAGAAATAGAAAGTGACTGGAGACAGCTGATAAGCATGTTCCAGCCATGAGAAGGATTCCATAGTTTATAAAATGTTACGACAATTTAGCTTGGAAATAAATAAAACCAGCAGCCACAGTGAAGCATACATCATGAAATAAAATAGTGTGAAGGATGTAAATTAAGTACTCTTATTTTTCTTGCATTTTCTGCCACTTTTCCTAGCCTTCATCTGTCTGCTCTATTTTGATGTTAAGACATTAGAATGAGGGCCTGTCTATTACTCCAAATTTGAACCATGGCTAGTGCAGTGAGGCCCACAGACGGTCACTAGGCAATCTGACAACAAACAAGAATAATCTTATTTACCCTTTGTCCTCATAAAACAACAAGGAGAGGAGACAATTTAACTTAAAAGGCAACACATTTTAAATATTAAAAAGGATACTCTTCTACAACATAGTGAAGCAATACAGAAGCTTATGCAGCCCTGGGAAGCATCCCCTGCTCACACAGGAGGGTAACAGATCCAGGAGTGAGGTGCTGGAAAACAGGGCAACGCATGTGTTGTAAACAATCTTTTCCATGTGCCATGTCACCCTTCCCTGGCATACAGTTGCCATGCTATGTGTCACCACTGGGACGTAACAGCAGTACCAAATGAAGGAGCTCCAGATGTTTCCAACTTACACACCAAACCTTTTGTGCCATACCTCACATATTTCCCCCTGCTCCTTTCTGGGAAATTCAATACTGGACATGATTGGAGATAAGAATCTAGATGGCTGCAGCCCAGAACGATATGTTTCTAATTCATGTATCCATCAAATTAGGTGTTATTTTTAGCAGTGATATAAAGACCTGCTTTACTTAAGTGTTAAGCTCATTGCTACAAGATAAAAACCAAGGCAAAGAATTTAGCAGGATTCAAAGGGCTCAGACACTGTGACAGGTCAAAACTGCTGTTACATAAGACAGACAGGCTCCTTTTTTGCAGGAGTGAGCACACAGATGCACATTTCAGATGTGGAACTAACCGCTGACTACTGCAATCTTCCCTTTTGGTCTTTTCTTGAACCTTCCCTTTGGTCACCTTATTCCATATTTGTCCACTCTGGGGCTTATTGGACCTTTTTAGAGGTTTCTGGGGGAGGTGATCTCTTTCAGAGACAGTCTACTGCACTGAGACACCAATCAACTCACCATAGTCATTCTGTATCGCAGTCAAAGCAATTAAATTGCACTCTTTTCTCTTACCCTGTGTGTGTCTGTGTATGTGTCTGCCTCTGTATGTTAGAAAGAGGAACAGATAGAAGACAGAAAAAAAAAATATCTTTAATGTTTTTACTTTCTGAAACAGAACTATTACAAGCAAAACATCTTAGATGGGAATTTTAATGGTGGCAGAGATCAAAAATAATCTTCCAGCTGTAGTATTTATGGTTCCAGTTTTGTTTTGGTAGGTAGGAAATTTGTTCCAGCATCATAATCTTACTTCCATTTGTTGTCTATTGCAAGCACTGGCACATACTTTTAGTATGGATATTGTGGATACAGTCTGTGAGTACATGTTGGCACTAGTTCCCTTACTGTGATGGAAACACCTGCCTCCAAGCTAATTTATAATCTGCACCTATGGCCATGGGCCACTTACAAGTTTATTGAATAAGGTTTTGACAAACCATATAGGAAAGACTCTGTTCTTTCTCTTTCTGTTCCACATGACATAAGTTTGGCAGTAACAAGTCACATTTTTATGTCCAACTTTATAGATTGTTAATAATATGTAAAGATATTTGATATGTAAGATCATGGGTCAAATATTTCTCACTTTGCTCATGTGAGTAGTTCACAAACTTTATTTATACAACTAGTCTGAGGAAGACAGTCATGGTTTACCTTTCCTGTAAAATTACTCTGCAGCATTATGAAATAGCCCTCACTATACCTCACAGCATTCTTATTAAGTCTGAAGCACAATGCATGTCCCACTCTCGAGCTGTTCAGACTAAATCCTGTAAGATGAAGGAGAGTTATCCACATGTAAAAAGAAATACGATATTGTAAGAAGCAGGATGCCCTGCTTCTTCTCATATATGTTTCAATCTACAAAATATCACATCCCCTTTGCATTTTCTGGGTTTAATGTAGCTCTTTTTGTTCTACATAGAAAGGATTAAGAGAATCCATTCAACCACTATTTCCTTGACAACATTTTTTTCATTTGTTTATAAGTGACTGTGGAGAACAGGTCTGTAAATGAGTCATTGCTTTTGACTCTAGTGTATTCAGCTGGCATACTGTATCTTGGCGTGTACTAGACCTAGGTGGTTTGTTTTTGTANNGTCAGGAAAGCACAGAGGAGAAGTTCAGGTTGTAGTAGTTTTTCTCCACTAACTTGCATTGGAAAGAAAAGCATTCCATAAACTACAGAGCAACATAAACAATTCATTCCGATTCAAATCTGGATCCAAGCTGGAAGTACCTTGGGTTTAGCATTTAGCACGGAGCCCATTTCAATGTAGAACAAACAGCAGAAAGTTTCCACAGTATTTGCAGTTTTATTGGAAATCAGCAGATGGTGCTTCCACAAGGCCCTTTACAAGTTCTTCTTAATGAAATATATAGGTGGCTAGGTTCTGGTGAAACGTTAACTTTAACTGTCAAACGTTGCTGTATACTGCACCTGTAAACTCTGTTCATTGACCAAGTTTCTTGCATTTTTCTAATTGCTGGCCTAACAATAAAAAGGGGTGGATTATGTCAGAAACTTCACTCTTAAGCCTCAGTACAGACAACAGAGTAGGTCCTGGAAGTCTGACATTCCACATCCCCTATAACTTGAAGTACAAGCTGCATAGCTGCTTTGCAAGGTTTCATGGAAATCTGAAAACAGACAAGTTAGACTGAGAGACAAAGCTTGGCACCACCCTGGAACAGGTGTCTCACCTGATGAGTAAAAGAGTGCAGCTTGAAACAGCAGGCTGGGGACAGATAGCAACTGGCTAGAGCAATGATCTGTTAAGGATCAGAAGTATTAATAGCATAGCCACAGTCTATCCTGATTTCAGGGCCAGCAAGTTATTCTGTTCCTCCACTTATTTTGCTGGTACCTTCACCTGCACAGGTACCCACCCTCCTCTCTGCTCTGTGCTTGGCAAGTAACAGAGGGAAACAGTCAGGAAGCAGTAGCCTTTTGTGCCCTGTTCCAGTGTGTGCTAGCAGACCTGCAAGGATGTGCCAAAGAGATGATCACTGCTGTGTGATAGCACATTCCTCCTTCCCTGGATGCAGTCTCCTCTCCCATCTGCCATGCTGGGCACAGTTGGGTGCCCCTCAACCAGGTTATCAGGCAGGCAACTATGAGCTCCAGGGACCATAGCTACCATGTGCATGTGCTGCTTTTGACAGCAGAGCTTCAAAATAGCCCAGGAATATTTTCTATTCATTACACTCAGATTACAACATGCAGATTGATTATCATTACCCTAAGTTTACAGCAACCTAGGGGAA
>VXAV01007159.1:134081-145177 GCA_013399715.1 Alectura lathami | reverse complement strand
AAAAAAAGGAAAATTAATTTCTTAGAATGACACAATAAAGAGCACTCGTGATTTTAACACCAAATCCATCTTTCTCCTTCGCAAATTAACCTTACCAGTATACTTGTCAGTCCACTTATATCTAATACCTTATTCCTTAGCAGTGAATTCCCTAGGTATTCTTGTGAAATGTTTGACAGTCTAAGGTTTAGGAGAAGAAAAACTGTTTATTTGGTTCCCAACTATATCTGATGGGATGAATAAACCCTTTAAATCTGGCAGAAGCTAACATACTCAGTTGGTGGTAATAACTATTTCTTGAAAGCAATTGATTTATGTGCCTCAAATTCCATCTCTCCTTAGAGTAGATACCTGGGGAAAGAAAGCCACTCCAGAAAGAAAATAAGATGTCATCAGAGTCTGAAAAAGTCATCTGGTGAAATACATGGGTAAAGGGAGTCAGAGAAGTAGCTACTGACAATCTCAGGAATTCATAACCCTATAGACGTCCCTTCACCTATATCCCTTAAAAAAAAATAAAATAAAAATAAAATAAAATAAAATTTCCATTTCCCTTTCACCTTCATATCTTCGTATCTGTGCAGCTGATTTTAATTTGCTTACTTTACAAGGAATCCATATCAATAGAAGTTTGTAATTTTCTATTTTCTCCACAAAAGGGGAATGGCCAGCAAAGCTCAGAAACCAACAGCAAAGCAGATGAGGCTTCAGGAGGGAAGCTAGAGCAGCCATGCACAATCCTTGATATGATGTGAAATGACCTGTGCAGAGGCAGGACTCTGAAAGCAAAGCACACCTTGTAGGCCTCAGACTCTGGGGTTCCCATGGACTTGGTGGGAATACTCCCCAAGGAACACAGAAGAAATGTCCTTCTGGATGGATGCTTGCTAAGCACCTGTCTTTCTATATGGCCTTTCAGAGCATCAGAACTCAGGGGCAGTCGGAGTGGTCTCAAGGGAAGCATTCCTCGTTGCACACCATTTGAAAGACACTGGAGACATCTCCCACAAGGGACTGAAATCCCATCCTGTTCCACTAGAGGGTTGTGGCTAAAGGACAAGCAGCAGCATTAACTCACAGGCCAGTGTGCTCTGCCTCCATGTAGTACCAATTTTCATTTTCCAAATACAGAGTTACAGCCTCTACTTTCCATCACTGGGTCTTCTTGCAGAAATGATTTATGAAGCAAAAACAAACTTAGATGTTATCCTTTCCCCAGCCTCCGAGTCTTCAAAGCTACCACTATATCTCCTTCTTGGTCTGACTTTGCTGCCTACAGAACAAAAACACCTGTCTGATTGTAAGACATCAAGATTAAAAAAAGATGCTAAATGATGTCTCTCCTGAGACCACCCTACAGAGCTACTTAAGTTTGCGGCATAAAATAGGAATTATTGCAGAATACTGTGGCTAGAAAAATTAGCTGTTCCTTGGAACCTTGTAACTGAGAAGAAGATGGGTCTTTGATCGTAGACATCACCACTACTTGTACATCTTGTCTGAACAGAAATGCTCAAAAAAGAGAGATCAGATTTGAAGATAATCCTAATTCTGCTCCTAAAAATGTACATTGCTGAAACTGAATCACAAACACCTCATCTCTTTAAACAAATTATTAAAATAATTTTAAAAGACCAGAGAAACACTACTATCTACCTTCTTTCCCCACAAGTAGACATACTTTTATCTGTCAGCATTCATATGTGTGTTGAACTGTTTCCTTTTTTAACTTCGGGTTGGATCCTGTCCAGGAGTTGACCTCTCTTTTCCATGAAAAGAATATGATTTTATTTCTGAGAAGTATCAAGTACGTTTTGGATTTTTTCTCCTTTTTTTAACTACAATGAATAAAATAAACAGTAGCAGAATATAATTACCAAAATTGCCTGCATCTGTCCTGCTGCAGGATAAGGATGACAAACGTGCAAACAAAGTCCTTAGGAGGCTTTAAGAAGATATTAAAAAATATGTGCATCTTTAAACATGATAATATTAAACAAAGGTAAAAATACTACTTTCATTTCACTTCAGAGTGGTTCCAGACATTGCAAGTTATGCTGTTTATATGCTGTTACTTTCTTCAAAACTCAGTTACTTCACTTGCAGTATTGAAGTTTGGGATATGGCTGCAAGAGCTAAACAGCACACAGAGACTGACATTTAAATACCTCTCTTCTTGTCTAGATTTGTTATGTTTTCAGCTCTGAGATAAATCAGAATTAATTATTTTAAGGATTTGTGTTTTACTAGTAGGTGGTTACTAAACCTTACTTCAGAATATCATATATAAAGCATTCACTTGGCTCTTGATACTCATGCATTTTCTCTCCAGATTATGCATGTCCAGTCAGTTTTGACTTAGGTCTTCTCAGGAACGCTTTCATTTATTCTCTTTTCCTTTGTTTTAGCAATAGGTGAGAAACTTACACAGGCATCAAAGACAAACAAGAACAGAGCTAAGGGAATTCATCCTTACTCCTCAAGAGGTCTCTTTTATTTTATGAATTCCTTGTAGATATAAGTCTGTGGTAGTTATTTTAAATGAATGTATTTTCATATTTTTAAATTCTTGCTTAAAACTTCCCTGCAAAGATCCCTTTTTAATTTTGTTTCTTTTTTTCTCTCTGTCAAAATATTATGAACACCAACGGAAAGGTAAAGGAACAAGCTTGTTTTGATTCCTTACTTTACAGTCCACTCTGGAGGATCTAATTATTCAATTAATTTTCCCCACACTTTCCTTTCCTCTTCCTTCTGCCCTGTCCAATAGCAATTGAGTTCCTGTAAATAAAGAAAAGTGTCTTTTTCTGACAACACTTCTATAAAGTATGTCACTTCTGCTATTCCTGTCTTCCAAGGCTACCACAGCCCCACTCCTTGCAGGCCTAAAACTTCTAGATGGAAATTCTAATGTCTCTATCAAGGATACTTTTGATGTTCTTCTTAAAATGCTAGCTACTGGAATCCAGACATCATATAAGAATCTCAGCTTCCATTTTTCAGAGATTATTTACTAAATGTCATTGTTTTGTAGAAAGATCTGAAAATGTGATTGCCATCTATGAAAACAGAAAGTAGAAAAGAAAAAGAACACAACCCAAAATTACCTATTTAAGCCCACTTGTTCGAGTCAATACTCATACATGCATGACACTTGACCTTGACAACACTGTAGCTCTGAGGCAAGAAGTATTTACAGGCCAATGCTCAGAAGAATCACTGGTGAGAGGAGACATGAGACACTCTTCACTTAACATTCACTGCTGTCACTAGATAGAAACAGACCCATGCTCACTCATATTTGCTGGTTTTGCTCATACACAGTACATAGCATGATTACAGCATTCTGCCTCAAAGGCATTTGAATAAGCTGATGGATCAATTTTGGACTACTCTGTGAGTTTCCCACTTGAAGAGATGGCCTTCTTTATATGCAAAGCTGTCTTATCACAGCTGGAATGGAGACTACACTGTCTTCTCACCATCATTACCACAGAATTTCATCTTCCTTTGAATCTTATAAACAATGCTCAAAAAGCTCAGTGACGTCAGCAAGGTATGGCCAATGAGTTTGATGAAAGTCTAGAAGACAGACAGAATTTAGAGACTTTATGAGTTTATGCAATAGAGATGGAACTATGAGGCTAAAAATAAAGAATACATGGAGCCTGAGCCAAACCTCTGTTTTCTTCCACTGACTGTAGTGAAAGAAAGTGGAACAAACTTCATGAGCAAACCTCAGATAATTCTTTCAGGTCTTCAGGTTATCTGCATGCAAGTCATTAAAAAAAAAAAAAAAAAGTGACTCAAGAGTAAATGTAAACCGTCCACCTGAATGTAAGGAAACATAGAATCACAGAACCATGGAATGGTTTGGGTTGGAAGGGACCTTCCACCTAGTTCCAACCCTGCTGCCATGGGCAGGGACACCTCCCACTAGACCAGGTCGTTCAGAGCCCCATCCAGCCTGGCTTTGTACCCTTCTAGGGAGGGGGCATCCACAGCCTATGCCAGTGTCTCGTCACCCTCACAGTAAAGAATTTCTTCCCAATATCTAGTTTAAATGTGCCCTCCTCCAGTTTGTAGCCATTACCCCTTGTCCTACAGCTACGTGCCCTTCTCAAGAGTCCCTCCCCAGATCTCCTTTAGGCCCCCTTCAGGTACTGATTCAATTTATTTTTTAACAATTAACTCTTTTTTATAATTTCACACTTTTAAGCATGGAACAACTCCATGGATTTTTACAGTTGTAAATAAGATTAAAGTAAAACTGCAGCAAGAAAGGATGGCCAAGAGAGACAGAATTAATTGGGATCTGGGGTTTCTCCCTGCGGTTTCACAGCCTATTCATATCCCTTTGGGCACATCACTTTGTACTTCATTCACTTGCCTAAACATAGACACTTAATGCCATTTGTCACCTGGGTACCCTAGGACATAAATGGCTAGAAGATGTGACAGCACATCTGTGCCAGACACACACACTTCTGGAGCAGTAGCTCATTCCCACACATTGTGTGGAAAAACGGCTAGAGCCCTTCTCCTGCCTGTACCTCAGTCTCTCATCCAAGAAGCAAATCATCTCCGTGCTTAGCCTTCCTGCTCTCACAGCAGTGCTGAACAATGAAATTGTTAAGAACTAGCAGCTTCTGAGAACTGGAGGCCCCAGTCATCAGCCCAATCTCAGGACTAGGAGGAACCAAGGATTTTGTTGATCCTTAGATGAGGTAAGGGCAAGAGACAAAAAAGTAGAAATGCAAACCTATGCATTTGGGACCATCCTGTAAACCCATGACAGAAGTAGCTGTCCTGTGCACAGAAGATGCACTGTCTACTCTTTTTCCAGTCATCTAAGGAGGAAGGGAGCTTATTGTATCCTAAGCATTGGCAGTCTGGATACCAGTCCTCCTACGCAGGACTTGTGGCTCCTCAAGTCACTTGTTGATCAAAGGTAAAAGAAAGGAAGTATGAACTGGACAGGTTAGTAAACAGAACAGGTGCCAGAAGGCTCCTTCTGGACTCCCTCCTTGGACGTTAGTAGGAGAGAAGCCAGGATTTGTGCAGCTGGAGAGTTACAATTTTCACAGTACATCATGTGATGCCAATGAACATTCAGCAGCCCATGCATGGGCTCCAAAACGAAAAAAGTATGCAGTAATCCAGGAGAAAGCATAAATTACCATGGGCTCTTCTTCCTTCTCATACAGTTAGCTAATACTTATCACATAAAACATTCACTCCAAAATAACACTTCATGAAGTCTACAGATGCTACAGTTTTGCATCACGATAGGTGTACAGAGTTACTTGTCATTTCATTTACTTAATATAATACACTTCATTTGTACTTAGAAGTCATTTTAAGTACATTTTGGAAAGTCACTGCTGTTTATATAATAACATAAATGTTATTTTACAGACTGAAATGAAAATTTTGATGACCAATGAAGAGTTGTAACACATGCCTGAAGTTGTAGAGGAAGTTGAAATGAAAATGTTTTAGCACTAATTGCTTTTTATTACATTTTTTTTTTTTTTTACAAAAGAAAAGACTGAATGAATCAGGATCGTGACATACTCCTTTTCTGCTCATAAAATAGATTTCATCACGATTGGCAAAAAGCTTTTCTTTGCTTCCGTCATAGCCTTGACCTTTTCTAAAATTCTTTGTCACAATTAGTCTAGTTTAGATGATAATTTTTGCTGGGGGCTCTTTCTAATTCATTTCTTCTCTGACATGCTATATATTCACCAATACTTCCAACAATTTTAAACGGTGACATTTGGAGTTTAACACAAGTACTGTGTAGGACAGCTATGATAATGTCCCAGTAAGCTGCAACTGACTAAACAGCATTCTAAAATCCATTTGGTTCCATTAATCTCTGAAAGTAAACCATTAAAACTGATCCTCTTCCTTGATGGGCAATAAAGTAAATACAAACCTCACAAGGAGAAGTTAATGATCTGTCCCTAACAAGGCTGTAACTTTGAAGTACTCAAGCACCTACTCTCTCACTCTAGAAACCAGATCCAGTATGTCACCACATACAGGAACTGAGACAGAAATTGTCCATTTGTTACCCTTTTTGCCATGCTATATTAAGCTTGTTACAATTGGCTATGAGTAGTACTCCTAATGATGATTTTTATTCCATTTAAGTTCCAGGCGAGGATCTACAGTCAAATAAAGCCTTTTTTGGATTAGAAAATGATGTGACTCCACATATCCAGTGAATCAGATATGCGCTCTGCATTATCTTTAATAGAACCAAAATAACAAGAAGAAAAATAAGGTAATAGCAAAAATTAATTGAATTTTCACAGTAGTTATTTACAAACTATGTCCGTCCTCACTTTAATCTTGGGTTTAGTCTCCAATCCCGTTCCAGCTGCAACTGATTGCCAACTGACATGTCTTTTGAACTCTGCCACACAAAATGTTCCAGACCTTAAAAGTACAATAACCACACATAACCCTACCACTCCTAAAGCACTACGTTCCTCATCTATAATTCTAACTTTAAAAATTGATATATCACCAGTTGTGATGTAGCTCCTCTTGGCAGAGTTATGGAAGTAGAAAAGGCAATTTGCTAGTCAGGAAGCTGAGCAAGAGCCATCCCACTCTTAGCACATGACTTAGGACCACCAAAGATTCACTTAACACTGCCCAAGCTGAAATGATATTCTATGGGGTTGATCAGTCTTACAGCTTTGCTCTTTCCATGCTCCATCCCTCCATGACAATTCTTAAGCCTTTAATGTGGAAATGGGTTATCTAGAGCTGGTGGTGATGTTTTTATGGTGTTTAGTCATTCCTCTAAAACAACAGCATCTTAAATGGATGTTTACAGCAGGTTTCTAGCAATTACTACATTTTCTATTTTTTTTTTTTTTTTAAGTTCTCAAAATCTCATTTAGAATCAATGGTAGGATTGCTGCTACTGACAGCACTGCAATCTCAGAAATTGGAGGTTCTTTTTCTGCCCTAAAAATTCCATGGTCTTCATTTCTGGTTGTTTTCTGTTCTCTTTAATTATACAGAAAAATATCTGATCAATTGATCAGATCAAAATAGCAATAGATCATTACACTTTATAATTTATCCTCAGATAGACAATGGTTTAAATGCTTCCCTTAACATTTTTCTACTCCCATTTTCCACTGAAATTTTGCATATTTGTCCAGCTTTTCAATAATCTAGAAAGCTTTCAACTTGTTTAGGAACCAGTCATAGTTTTCATTTTACTCATTCATTAAACCTTGCCTTATGACATCACATCCTGTTTGAAATGGGTTCTGAATAATGACGCCTGACGCACTTCCTCCGTATTGGTTCATGGTGCCAGCAACACAACAGAGGGAAATGTGTTTGGAGTGTCTAAGGCAGCTTGTCTCATTCCAGCCTTCAGCAAGACGCAAGGATCCACCAAACTGCACGGGGATATACAGTTCAGTTGCTGTCCTGTGAGTCACCAATGAAAGGCAGGAAAGGGTCACTTTGGCTGATACCACACATACATCTGTTTTATCTGACCTAAGATGTGAAGATCACCTATCCACATGCACTTTCTATGGTCTGAATAAACTTCCATGGGCTACCAGAAAGTTCCACGTTTAAGATCAGAGGACTCTCAATCACACCATCCTGTACTTCCCATAAACCACAGCAAATCAGACTAAACCTTTAGGGTGCCTTCCAGAGAGTCTAAGAACCTGTCATATGGTGGATTTTTAAAGCTGCAGATTTCTCACCTACAAGACAAATGGTTTACCATGCTTAACTCCTTCCGTCAACTCAGTCACAGGAGGAAATTCCAAATACCGTACCTATTTCCAGCTGTCTTGGTTAAAGACGATGACAGCTTTTCAGATGTGAATTGCCAAATATCAATGATGAAACATATTTCCTTTTCAATTTTTTTCCAGTGGTATTTATCAGGTAAAATCCTCACTACGTCCTAATTCAACCCATCGTCCACTGCCTGAAAACAGACAAATTTTAAGTCAACTTAAAGAAAAAATATTTGTTTAATGTACTTGTATTCATCTCATAAGTACAAATTTTCCCAATAACATACAAGTTCTGTACTTAGGTGTCATTTATGTGTAGAAATAATTTTCACTGTAATAGCACACATATCTACTACCAGAAGAACTTAGTTAATACATTTGAGAGACTTAGTTTTATAAGTGAACTTTTGCATTCCAAACTTTGTGCTACTCTGAGATGCAGCATGTGAAATTTGTGCAGCAGGAAAGGATGTTAAAGGATTGAATAGCCTCACATTGAAAAAGAAAGAAAAGCTCACTAAATGGAATCATGCAATGGTGCTCCAAAATGCCCTTAGATCTGATACTGGAGATATGAAATACAGGAACTTTTGTAAAAGTGACATTTTCCAGAAACAGGACCTTCTTTTTGCAATAATTGGAACAACCAGGTGACACTAGCAAGTTTTCTTTGCTACCAGAAGAGGACGTTCTACCTTTATCTGAGTTCCTGCTCTGTGGGAGAAGTCAGTTGTAGAAAAAACCTGCTCAAATGATAAATGCATCCAGGGCTAGCACAGGAGGGTGCTAGAGACTTCATCTCTCTTGAATTTTAGCCAAGATCCCTTTCAAATAATTGGGTTTTCCTTGCAGTCCTATTCACACCCACAAATCTTTATGCAGACGTTCTTTACCGAAGGGAAAGTCCTGAGGTGGCCCGTTCTTGACACATGCAACAGCTCCTGTGTTGAGAGTTAATATATTAAGAGGAATGGAGGGAAAAACAAACAAACAAACAAACAAACAAACAAAAAAAAGCACTTTATACTAATATGATGCATATTGATTTATTATAAAGCAAATACTCCACATATATGTGGATGTGTGTGAATAGCACACCACACCAGGTTGCAGTTGGGGATTATTTTTCCTCCCACTCAGTATTACATGGCAGTTTCCTCAGAAAGCTGTCCCTCAATATTTTGCATTATGGAGTCTGTTGTAGATACAGCTATGTTAGAGACAGGACAAAGCCACACACTTTACATAAATTGAGAGCTAAATCTGAACTTTCTGAAAGTTTGAGATGTTCGCATACATGGGTGTTTTAAAAGGCTTTATTATCGCAAGTTCAGGGCCAGCTGCAAAGGCTATCTTCACATCCAAAAATATACATTAAAATGTATACTTGTTGGTAGAAAGTTTTAAAATATGGCAGGCTGAGAACAACACTTTTTTCATGTGCTGCCTGACAATTAATTTACAGATCACCCCTATTGTTTTTGGTAATTTAAATGTGATTTTTGGCACAGTAGAAAGGGGTGGGGGAATTTTACAGGGAGGCACATCATGAAAAAGAAGAAAGCATTTCTGATGATACAATATATCCCTGACATGTTATTACACACAAACCCAATATTTAGCATTTAAAATAATAAAAAAAAAAAAAGAAAAAAACGAAAAAAAAAAATAAAAGGAACAGCAGCTGCTTCTATGTGATGTCAGAGAACAGGTGTGATACAAATTTCCATACCAGTGCGATCATATTGATCTCCCGATGATGCACGCATGAAGCACATGTGCAAACGTTATCGACCTATCTGGCACTTCACTTCCAGGAACACGGCCTGAAAATACCCCTCTATAATTGAAAACACTTTCAGGATAAAAACTGTATTGGCCAATTATTAAAAAATACATACACAAACTTCGGGAAAAAATAAAAACAGAAGAAAGGTGAGCCTGCACATCAGCAGGGCTCCGCGCTCGGGACCCGGCGGGGAGAGGGAGCGGGACGGGGTCCGGCAGCGCAGCNCCGGGCCAAGCCGAACCCGCTGCCGCCGAGCCCTGCCCGAGGCGAGGAGTCGGCCCCGGAGGCACCTTGCGGCCGGGTTCTGTCCCTTCCGTGTGGAGAGGCAGCTTCGGAAGACGGCCCCTTTCTTGGCGACTGCGGAGTGTTTTGGTATTAATTGTTAATGTCATCTGCCATTAGAGGGCACTAAGCAACCCTGCATTCACGCTGCTGCGAGAGAGGAGAGGCAGGGGGAGAGAGAGAGCGGCACCGATTTGGGAAAAAGATTTAAAAGGATGTGGAGTCCCGGAGCTTCTGAAGTGCTCAAAATGCCCGGGCGCCGAGCAGGACGATGATCATAATAATAACAAATAACAACAACCAACCAACCAAAAAAAAAAAAAAAAAAAAAAAAGAAAAAAAAAAAAAAAAAAAAAAAAAAACAAACAAAAAAAAAAAAAAAAAAAAAAAAAAGAATGAAAGAAAGAAAGAAAGAAAAAGAAATGCGGCGAGGTCAATCATTTACCAGTCTGCTTCTTAATGCGTGTGACTGCAGGTGGCACCGGGGACATTGTGATTCATGCCCACTTTCAAAGCAGGACCCGGGCCCGGGCTGAGGCACCCAAACAACTGTCTTCTAATATTAGCACGGCTGTATTTCTGGATCTATTATAGTCTGTCCAGACAGATCCCATTGTAATGGGATCTTTTATTAAAAGATTAGCACTATCTCCTGCAGTTGGTGGAAAAAAATCTGTTATCACTGAGTTATTTGCAGTTGTGGGGAGGGGGCGGGCGGCGGGGGCGCGGGGGCGGCGCGGAGGAGGGCTCGGGGAGGGCCGGGGGAGGGCGCGGGCGGCCGCGCGCACCGGCCCCTGACCCGGCACTGTGCGGGCATTCCTGTCTGCATACTTCGCAGTCTGTTGTGCTTTGGTGGCTCAGAAAAGCGAAAGAATCGAAATTAAAAAGGCAGCTTTTGAATAAACAATACCATTTTCCGTTAAGTAATCGTTTTGTATAAAAGGAAATATCGCCTACTCAGTTTCATTCAGCAGTGCCAAAAATGTTATAAATGAGAGACCGCCAACTTTTCTAAGGGGAGAATAATGCTAGACTGTGCTTAATAAACTAGTGCCCTAGAAGTTCATTATCGATGTTGCAATCTTTTCTGATTCTGAAAGGAGACCGCCTACGTCGCCCCCATTCCCGTCTCGTCCTCCCGGGCTCCCAGTGAAAAGGCTGTCACTTGGGCAAAGCCCTAGGTATTAAACTTTTATTTAGTTCCTTTTTCTGGTTCTTTTTTTTTTTTT
>VXAV01007159.1:21886-32164 GCA_013399715.1 Alectura lathami | reverse complement strand
GACATTTCTACAGTATTAGGCATTATGAAAAAAAAAAACAACCCAGAAATTGAAGGGTCTTCACTTCACCTCCCTCCTCCACCCCAGGAGGATGAGATTTGCACTGCTAAAAAATAGAGGGCTTTAAAGACCTTTACTAAATTTTGTTGAAGCCACTTAAAATTCTTTCTGTTGATGCAGTCCAGCCAAATATATATTGTACTTGTCAGAATAAATCTTCATCTTTCTATGTTTGGCTTTGTTTGCTAAACTTGCACAAAGTTTTAAGAGCAGCGGTCAGATTCTACACACACATCTAACTTCACCCATTAAGTTCCTGAGACTTGGCAAAAATAAAGGTGAATATGTGCACAAGTGCTTACAGGAGCTGGACCTTACAGGTAAAATGTCCTAAACTATGCTAGTGTTCCCATTCTTTTTAAGGATTAGGAACAGGCAATCTCTGTTAAATAAAGGCATACACTTCTTCCTGGAGAAATGATTGTTCATTGACATTATACCTACGTTTTATTGAAGAGTAGGAGATGCAGTCAAATCTGAGGCAGTTGATACAAAACAATTGTTTGCTGTAACAATAGGACACTAAAAGAGATGCTTCGTGCAACATACTGCAACAACTGATTTGCAGCCTAGTTCAAAACACTTGAAATCATAGCTCAATGACACAGCACATCCCTACTTTGTAAGTCCTCTTTCCTGCTTTTTAGGTGCAACATTTATGCTTGCTTACTCTGCCTTGATTATGCTAGGGTCTTGTTAGGAGTCAATATCCCACTATTAGGCATTCATATGTGCAAACATCCGCAGAAACCTGTGTATAAAATACACGAGAGTTTTGTTTTCCTTTTACAAGCAGGAGCTGCTGTCTCATATGAAAATGCAATCACAAAGAATGCTTAGATCAGCAATACTGGTGGTAAGTTATAGGGGAAGACAAAATAAAGTCTGAACTGTTTAGTCTTTTCTACTACAGAAAGACAAGAGACTTTCAAGGCTGAGTTGGACTTTACAGCTACACGAAGACAACAGAGTTGTTAGAGCATCTATGCGCATGTCACAGCCCCTGTGCATTCTCTGCCCACGGCCCAGCAGAGACATGACATCGTGACAGTAGGGGTTTAGTTGCCATTATATATATGTATATATATTTTTTCGGACACAGTAACTCTATTAACAAATTTATTTTGAAACCTATTTGTTAAAAGGTGATTTCAGGTTCCCCATGGTTGAAAACTCTAAAGGTGAAGCTTGTACTGTTGCAAACACCTTCTGACATTAACCTGAGCTTGAAGCAGCAAAACTGAGATGACCATTAGGACCCTATCCTGTTCTTTCAATTCCAGTTTTATTAGGTCACAGTGAAATGAGGAGAGAACTACTTTTTTTCCAATATGAATGTGCAGTCACAAGCATAAAGAGCCTATTCATAGCATGGTACTTCACAAAGCTAAGACAATGTAGTTAATAATAATTTCTTTCTCAGAACAGCTTCATTGCAAGAATTCCACTAGAAAAAGCCTTCCTTTGGCAACATGGAACTAAATGCCATTTTACCAATCTCTAGACATTTTTCATGTCTGAAAACATTCTTTTTTTCTTGTGCTCCATCCTCACAAAAGCTCACTAATATTTGTATCAACTAAAAAGCTTAAAATGTGCTAGCTGTTCTCAGGAGTTCCCAAGCAGAGTGCTGTTCCCTAATGTAAAAATGAATATTAATTTTACAAGCCCAGGAGGAATGATGGAGCCCCAGCTGAGGATGCATGTTGGAGCCAAGGCATGACAACACATGGAGCCAGGTGGGCAGCACTGGAGCTCCTGGGGTTGGGGGTTAAGAGTTGCTCTGCCTAATTTGCTTAATTGTTAAGATGGAGGATGGGCAAGTGTTGTGCAGCTGGAGGGAAAAATGAAAATTTGGAGGGGAGGGGTGTCAGGCAGAACTGGGGGCTTTGCATTACCAGATAGACCTTATGATTTTTGCAACATAAGCCAAAAAGCCACTTCACGCCATACACATGGGAGAGCTCTGAGACCATCACCACGTCGCCACACACACAAACATGTATATGGATATTCTAAAGATAAAGAAACATGTGGGGAAAAAAAAAAAAAAAAAAAAACACACAATGTAATTGTCCTACCATATCATATTCTGTATCAAGATTTGGGATGAGGGAAAGGACGACTACTGGCTAGGTTTAAGACTTGGCAAAACTTGATTCTTTTGCAAAGCACCCTCCCTCCTCACCCCCAGTACTCACAAGGGTGGGATTTTTTCCATTGTGCTTTTGACAGCCCCAGCCTATACCCCAGGTCTCAGCTCCCATGACATCGTCCTGGAAACCTAACTCAAACCTCCTTTCGCCTGTGTGCCAGCGAAGCAGGAATCTGCAGCCAGTTTCAGGAGCCCTTTGCCAGCTCCTCATGGCTGCTCAGTTCCCCATGAGGCCCAGCATGTCATACTATATGCTTGGCTCTCTGTTCCATAGCTGCAGGCTGGACTCTGATGGTTGCTTTCCAGCCCCCTGCTGCTTGGCTCCATGGAGGAGAGGAGGGAGCATGCATTGTAATCCTATTACCTCCTCCCCATGGGGAAAGGAAAGGAGGCAAGAGGCAGGTCAGGAGATAGAAAACAAAAGGTTGAGCAACTGCCTGCAGCAAAATAGGGAATTCCACGAGGGAATGCTGAATTTGGTGGCACCCTGACAAAATGCCAAAGTACATAGCCACTTGTAATGCTACTTGCTGAGCACAGGGGCCCTGAGTCTGGGGAACTAAGACTAAGATTAATTGAATCTGTTCTCACAAGTGAGAGGTACTGTTTCTGATTCTCATTGGAGTCAGCACATGACAGTGCACTGGATTACACCACACATTTTTAAGTTTTTCTTCAAAACTAAAAGGGTTGTTTGCTTGTTTTCCTCTCTGAACATAATCATAAATTTCATTGCTATGAAATACATGGAGATCTTTTAGCTAACTGTTGCTGCATATAAACTATTGCCACTCTCCTTATGGATTATTGATGATATAGTATAACACACTTAATTAAGCTGGCCACTTTACTGAGACCATCTGCCAGTGATTCACATCTTGCCTAATTTTAAGATCCTTAGTTCATTAACCTCTTTCTCTCTTTCTCTGTATATACATTATACATTATACAGATATATATTTATTATGCCAGTGTATTTATTTCAGCATTAGATGAACTTTGATGATAGATCAGGCGATGGTCCAGCTGGATCCAGCTGCAGTGCTTCTCATACTGGACCAGAAATGCCACACACTGCAAAGCTGTGATGCAGTGGAAACTAATGCTGCGGGGTCCAGTTCGTCTAAAGAGTGTTACTGCGCTAAGGCTGTAACCACAGGCTTTGTGGCACATGAGGTATAGCCAGTATGAATTTTATATAGTGTGGCATGACTAATATGACAGAAGTGTTCTGATCCACATCGAATTAGGTGGATGATCCAGGCACGACCCTGTTCTTATTTCAATGGCCCCTGAGACAAACTGCTGCAACTGCTGCATATTAGTGGGTTCTCAGATGCTCTCTGACAAGAAGTCAATTTTCTGTCTCATCAAATGGAAAAAGAGGTTCCTGCTTCCCCAAAGTACGAGGCCGTGCTGTGTCAGAGGTTAGGTGGATCTGCAACCGGAGAGTATGCTTTTTAATGCAACTCTTTTCAGTAGTGTGAAAGCAGGTGAGCTCCAGCTTTACCGGAGGGCAGAGTGAAGTGTATGAGTTTTATACTCAATACCCACTAATCCACAAACCTGAAAGGATAAGTTCCTTGCTCTCACTTACAAACCTTTAAGAATCCTTAACCTGAAGCAGGGGGAAACCCACTGCTCAGCCCTTTGCTACTGTAATTTTGCAGTACAGTAAAAGGTACCGATTGTTCCTTTCTCAAACACTAAGATATCCTAGAGTAATCTACCTCAGGAAAGATCTTTTTCTATATCTCATCGCTCAGCTTCCACAGTCTGCTGCATTCATTTTTCTTCAAGATTCATGGTGTTTTATCTTCCAGGAGCAGAAGTAAGGCAGTTCTGGGCTCCCCACTGATGGGACTGGTTCTTCTGTTAATCTGCCAAGGCCTATAGTTATCAGATTTCAGAAGGTGGTGAAAATCATGGTTGTTTATAACAGCCTTTAATTAAATCTTATGGTAACTCTTAGAGTTTATTCATTTAAGGTAGTTCCATAAGTTTGAGCCAAACTTTTTATTTCTGTTCTACTTATTATTCAATATCTTAAAGGCATCATGAGGAGGAACTATTCCTCTTCCCATACCTTCCCATCTTCCCTCAGTGATGCTCATATTTTATCCCTCCTAGCTTCCATTGTTTCAACAGCCACCTTTTTATTTTATAACTAGAGAAAATTTGTTACTCCCAGAACAAATCATTACAGCCAAGTTCTATGTGTCTGAAAAAGTGGTCTGTAATGGCTTTGCTGGCAAAAGCATGAATTAATTAGTGTTGACAAGATATTAAATCCCTATTACGCTTACCTATTTTCTGGCTCAAGTACTTGGAACAACATCAGGTCTTGCAGAATGCGATTTCTTTTTCTTTTCTCCCCTTTTCTTGAATTTCCAGCACAGTCTGGAAGGGTAGCTGCAGCTGCCTTGCTGCAATACGAGCCCAGCACATGCTCAAATTTGCAGTTTTGCAGCGTTTGCTGGGTGCAGGCACTTAGGAGCACTACATGGCACAGAAAGCAAAGATGAGTAATGTGGTAAGATACAGACAGAGAGAGTATCTCATATGCGTGAAGTGTGTTGTTGGTGTAAAATATTCCTCCCTCTGTGCACCCTTCTCCTTTTTTCCTTGCCCACACACTTCCACTACTCTCAATGACCTTCGTTTTTCCTTCATACTTTCCTACTTTTCTCTCTGATCCCTTTTCCTCTGTTTCACACCCTGTGCACCCAGCTGCATCCTCAGAGGATGTCTCAGACCTTACATCCCTTTTCCAGATCTCTTACTGATACCACAGGTAGGGAGCTGCAAATGTTTGCATTTCACATGCAGCCCCTCAACACAGTGTCTGGTATCATCACCACTGTGCTGCCCAGAGAAACAAGAGCCCACTAAAATGACTGATTAAAGAGCTGTGCTGACTTTCTAGTGGTGAGTGCTAACAGACAGCATTATGGCTTAAGAGCTCCTGAATGCATGATTGAGGCTTGTCAGACACATCTAGGACACCTCTGCCCTCCTCAGTCCACCACATCTTCCCTCTTTGTTACTTCAGTCACGTAGAAAGAACCCGTTCTTACCTTCTAGGCTAGAGTCAGGGATAGGTGTCAGCTTCCCTTCTTGTTGTCTGGAGTCTGATAGGGTCCCTTTGCTAAACTGTTTGATAAAAGGCTATTTTGTCCAGATACTGTTGCCAATGTTTTTCTGATTTTTTTTCCTGCCTAGTAGAAAAGCAGGAAAGAAGGGCTAATACTATTTTACAAACATCCTTCACTCCTATTGCTAAACATACTCTATTTTTCAGATCCCTTCTGTTACCAAGATTATTACTGAACATCGACAAATTACCTGATAATCACAGCAGGGTTTCTAGGATTTTTAACTATAGCAAACATCTCTCAATTTCCCCCTATAGGACAATTTCACAGGCTGATCAGAAAGGGTCTGTTCTTCAGACTGTTTTTTCTTAATTAGCCTGAGATTCAGACAAATAAAATCAATGAGCTGAAGTCTGGCACACTGATTTATTTTCAGGAGCAAAGTCTCACTTCGCAATATCGTTTGAGGAGATTGTATATTCCTCCTTAGCTTTATTTGCTGTGATCCACACAGAGGTCATATAAAAATAGTCACATATGAAAAAAGATGTCCTTTGTCTTCAACCCATTATTCTTAATTACACGCATCCTTGAACCATCCTTTTTCTCTTTAGTCTTTACACCAGCTCAATGTTTGTGCATTATTATCATCTCTCTTAACAGTCTCCCAGCCCAGCTTCACATGACTAACTCCCTTAATCTTTGTGGCAGGGAGGAGCGGTGGAAATTGCAATTGTTGTGTGTCCGCTGGCAGCCTGACAGATGAAACAACCCCCACAAAACACTCCGCTATCATCCCGCTCCTCACATTACCTGGCAGCAAACTGGCCAGCTCTGAGATGTGGCTCAGAATAAAAGAAAGCCTGCCCCAGGAGCCCCAGAAGGTCTCCGTCCCAACTGCTCTGCCCCAAGCTTCTCTCCCACTCTCAGTTAAGATATTTCACAGATAACTAATTTTACAACTGCCTTGCACTGATTGCACTGAAGCAATTGCATAATGAGATGGGTCAGTGAACTCATCTGGCTGAAAACTGGCTTGGAAAAGGCGGTGAAGGAAGATGACGTGCCCAGCAGCATACAAAGGGGAGGAATGAGTGCTGGCCAGCACCTGCTTAAAGCCACCTGACCACGGGTCTGCCCTCCTGCTCCTGCAACAGAAGTTCCCCAGCGCTACCAGTGTGGTGGAGTGGACACCCACTGAGTATTACAGCAGGAGGAGAACTACTGATCAGGCAAACACTGGCTGCTTACTGTACAGGAAGGGTTTTTTGATGTGAGGTCCTCACAAGAGGCCAAAAGCACAAGGCCTCGGTTGCACTGCTGGTCACAAATGTCTGGCAGGACTGAATTTTTTACACTGATTCCACTTGCCTTGCTCCCAAGTCCACTCATATACGAGGAAATAAATATCCATCTCTCTTCAGGTCAGAAGCAGCTCTTTTTCCACGGAGCAACTGGCCTGTGTGGATCTTGATCTACAGCAAGAAGCTATCTGTTTGCTTAGAGAGGGGATATTTTAGGAGTTCCCAAACTAAGGAATTAAGGAGTTGCAGGACAGCCCTAGCAACTCAGCATCTGACCTGGATGTTCAGGATACCAAAAAAATTGTTTTGGACAAACCACAGCATCACTGCTCTCCACATCTCAAGAGGAGGGGGCCTTTCTTCAAACAGGGAATGAGATTTGTCTCTGTTTTGCCAGAATGGTCAGGTGTGGCTGATAAGTAAGGAGGTCAGATCCCCAAATGATGATAATTCCATTCTATGATAAATGTTGCCCTTTCTCCAGCTTATATAATGACTACTAAAAACACTAACTTAATTCCTAATGGCTCAAAGTGAGCACATATCCAGCCCATTAGTAATAAAGATGTCCAAGAAAAACTGGGAGAAAAGCATTAGGAAATAAAACCCTACAACCTCCCAAGGAATCTAATCATGATAGGGTGAGAAAAGAATGTGGCCGTGGATTGATGGATGATGTGCAGATATTTTTTGTTAGAGGCTTATGAAACAAGTAGAAAGTCCAGATGTTCCAGAGACTCGAAACAGTTCAATATTTCTGAAATGGGTGTTGTCAAGGGAGCTAGTTAACACCAAGATGCCCAAATAGGATATATCTTTCACTTGGCTTTATTAGTTGGGCTAGATGAGGTTTTCTGCTACAAATAAACACATTTTGAGTTTTAGCAGAACAACACTTGCCAGTTCATTTCAACAAACCACATTAGGCTACCAGTTTTAACAAAAGTGCATCTGAGTGTAGGACCTCATTGCTCTTCCACATGACCAGGGGAAGAGTACAAACAGGATGATTGTGGGCTGAAGTAATCTTCAGTCCAGCTTTAGCCATACTGCAGAAACATGAAGACTGGACATTTCAGACAAAGGCATTGGAATTGCTCTTTGTTGAGGCATTTCTAACCTAGAAGATCACTTATTATTCCTCAGCAATTTGAAGATTTGCACCTAGTCATTTTAGACTGGAAACTACAGACTTTGTTCTGCACTGCTACCATTGTTATCCTTTATTTTCCACTGTCAATAGCTATTATACATCTTCAGTCCCATAATGGAAGAAGTTCTAAAAGGTCACTTATCTGTGTCTACATTTTAAGTACATTAGTGAGCTGCTTAAAAGACAAACTTAAGAAGACTTTTTTCCTATAAATTCACGGTATGCTCTGCTGAAACTAAACATTTCTTCAACACTGTGATAATACTAAGTGAACCACAGCTTTGCAGTAGATATGTCTTGACGTATTATTTTGGTGAATTTTCAAAGGAAGATCAAATCTTGCTTCCAGGCTCTGTTCCAGTCAATCCAGTGGCTTCCCTAGTAGCAGCACACCTGGCAGTATTCTGTAGTCTGCAGAAAGTTTTCTCCATCACCACTGGGACTTGGCTGCGTGTTCGCTGCTACTCTCGGCAGGTTCACTCTGAACGACGGTCTCACCGCTTGGTGCCAGGATTCTCATCTGCAGTCTCTGGGCTGTCCTTCCACCCTCTCTGGGGATATCTTTCAGAAAGTACTTAGTGTCCTTCACAGATGTTCATAAGGGTATTTTTAAAACTTTCTATCATTTAATCTCTTGTGACTTTTATTCTTGACACGATGAGCATTGGATATTTTTACTGTTTGCTCTTTCTGGAGGAAAGGTTTTCTGACCCAACAAACAATAATTACAAACTATAACCTTAATCCATGACTGCATTAGGGATAGCTCTCCCAGTGTCTTGGAGGATGTATATTGCTTTGTAGTTGTTTCTTGCCTATACTATACCCCTTCCACTGAAAAAACAAGTGAGATGCTCTCATTCCTTCCTTCATCTCTTTACAGGCTTTGTACATCCTGTAGAGGCTGCTCCCTGGAGGGGACGTTACTACAGCTTTTTCTTTACTGACATTGACACCTCAAGCAATCGCAATTGCTTAGGGTAAAGAGTTGGTATGTCACAAGTCTAATGTGATAATACTTTTCACCACTTAACTGCTTTTCTCCTAAGAAAGGTAAGGCATTTATTGACATAAACAACCCATTTTCTCACCAGCTAAGGTAGACTGGTGGGTTTTGTAATGGTTGTGTCTTGTCCTCTCTACAGGAAAAATAGGCTTATGGGTAATTTTAGGATTTCTACCTATCATGAAATCTGATAATATTTCCTGATGACACTTTTGCAAAAGAAAAGGTGTCATATAATATATATATATATATATTTTTATCTGAGGAGTGGCATGTACATATGTATAGCTGTGTGTGCATAAAGATAGACGCATACCTCTTTTTTCCTCAGTACCTGAAAGCACCCAGAGCATTAGTGATATAAATAGAAGAAAATGAAGAAAAATATGTAGTTTCTAAGTGTGATCAGTGTACACAAGAGGTAATAATTGCTGGGACCACTAAAAGTTGCATGACCAGCAATGATTTATTAGTAGTGGAGAATCCAGGGAAATACTCCCCTCTAAATTATTGTTTATCTGGCTCTAAGCATTCAATAAATTCCCAGGTTGAGCCAGGGAATGTATTTTCTCCTCTTCTCTATATTTTCCTGTAGTTTGCATTATCATTCACTAAATATATTTGGACATCGTGTTATTTTTCTTCATCTGCAGATTTGAAAGCTTTTGTGGCTCCCTCTTCAACCCCTCCTCTCTTTTAGGAATTTCACAAATAAATCATTAACTAGCACTCACATAATGAACTGCTCTCTTGTAAGTTACATAGTAGGCATTTACTTTTTAAAATAAGAAGTGCACAGTAACACAAATAATTTCACTAACTCACTAAGTTGAAAGGCCTGAAATGTTTTCTTTTTTTTCTTTTTTTTTTTTTTTTTTGTTTGTTTGCATTGCACAATTTCTCCCTTTCTTTTAGAAGATATACAAGAGTGGCATGGATAATTTGCCATCCTGCTACCTTAACAGAAGATCAACAAAGCATCTTAAAAAAAAAATCTCTGGCTGTATGTCTGAAAAACCTCCACATTCTTGCTTCCAATTATCTTTATTAACGATTTGAATGCTTTAAGCAACCCTCATTTTGTACTAATTTTTACAATTCAGGAAAAGAGAGAAGGAAGTATTTGTCTTCAAGTACCAAAAAAGAATAAGTAAATTTACTTGGGTTCTGAAATGAGCTAAACGAAAAAGTGTCTCATGTGATCTAAGCAATAACTACATTCTCAAGTTGACAAGCCATTGCTGCCAGGTTGGTCAAAGTCAAGTTCATCTTGGCTATGAATTTGCTGAAGATGTAAGCAAATGCAGTGGGGGTTGGGATGTCTGCTGATTGGCAGTTTGAGAAGAAAAGAGTACTGACTCAACTTTCAGAGACTCAATCACACACCGGTAACCAGTGATGTTTCATGATGGCCTTTGTGGAGTTTCTGCTAATTGAGAGAAAATCATATCCATAACATCAGCTCAAGGGAAAAAAAAAAAAAAAAAAAAAAAAAAAAAAAAAAA
>VXAV01007159.1:4872-21863 GCA_013399715.1 Alectura lathami | reverse complement strand
AAGCATAGAAAGTGAAATTTCCAAAAATCAGTAATTTGTGTTTCACTCCTGAAGACAAAGGAGAACATTCATCACGTGGTGGGCTTAGATATGGGTAGCCTTTGCATCCAAAGGAGGAGGAAGAAGCAGAAAAGATCTGACAGGCCATAGGTGGAATGGGCCAAATATCAGACAAAGATAATCAGCAAATGAAAGATGCATCATTTGAGACAAGAAATCATTAGCTTGGCCTTTTGGTTTTGTTTTTAATTTTAAACCATGCCAATCCGTGTATTGTTGGCTTTGTAGCCATGGCAAGGAGGGTGCTTGACTCTTTTTATTTTTTTTTGCTAAGATGCTAGACAAGTTCATCTTTTGAAAATTAGCACATGTGATTAAATACACAATGATAAAAAGCACTTATATTATTTCCATAAATTCCCCTGACAGCCATTTGAATGCAAATTGAACAGAAAGAAATCCTCTTTAAATGAATTAACAAGGAAAGGCGGCAGGCGGGAAGGGGGGGCAGAACGGGACTAAATGCAGAGAGAGTAGATACAACCTCTTAAAATTAGAGTTGATTCTTATTCAATCTAATTCAAGAAGGCATTTTTAACACCATTATTTAGGGTCATAGGCTCATCAGTTTGTTTGTCCAGCTTGAGTGCACTGATACAGTAAAGACAGTGAAATATACTTCATCTATTTCAATACTGCAAATCAGATACTGCCTGTTATGTGCTGGCTTTCTTTCCTTTTCTTTTGCCCCCATGAACAAAAGAAACAGCAATCTTTTAATTGAAAGGATAACAGCATGAAACTGAAATGATGCAGCACAAAATTTTGTCAATGTTTAGAATCTGCAGCAAACATATCTGCTTTTGGCAAGACTGTGATTGTGCTTGTTGCCCTGGTGTGTGCAGGCTGCAGAAGACAGATGACAGAAGATCTGCAATAATGCTACACTTAATCAGTCAACCAGTTTACTTTGGCTTGAAAACTGTGAAGAGAGACGAAAGTTTACAAAAATCCAGAGTGTGATAGATTATTTAGAGTGGGTTTCTCTGAGAAAGAAGAGCACTACTCAACTCTAACATTGCTTCCCAGTACTGCTCCTCACTCCCATTCTGGAAAGTGAGACAGAAGTACAGGTGTGAACACCAGGGACTAAAGATGAAGGGCTGGGGAAGGAGATATGGGAGAAATACATATCTCTCTATGAGCTGTTTATCAAAAAAAGTCAAATGGAGTCTGCAGGCTCACCTGGGCACTAGTCATCCCAAAGCAGTCTATTGGAAAGGATTAGGACAGGGAAAATAAAAGATATGGGAATTGATCTTGTATGAGGTCGTACAAACAAAGCAACTCCAGAAGGAAGCCAGAAAGAAAGTAGGGATGTACATTCCTCATGTGCCCCTAAATCAAACATTTGCTGTAACACATCTGTATGTAGTCATTCAGATCTTTCATATTACCAAGACCAACAGGTAGAGAAAGATCTAATGAATATCCAAGCATGGTTTGTAAGGATTGGCTCTGGTGATTCGCTGTCTGGTATGACCACTGTTCAATTGCTATTCAGCTCTGGTGAGTCAGAGATATCTGGCGGATATATCACACTCAGAAAAGACATAGAACTGTGACACAGCTCTATATTTTCATTTACGTATATTTTCCTATAAAAATGTTATTCAGTCTTAAATAACTTACTGTTAAAGAAATTTTTAATCCCTGACACTAATTTTCTACTAAGAGTGTAAATAAATTTAACATAGTACAAAATATTTGAGGCTGAAATAACCACATGAACCCATTTGGTTTAAATACAATCAGTTTTAACTTTGAAAACTGAATTACATGATTACGCATCTCAGCTTACATGCAAATCTGTACTTCACATTGCGTGAAAATCAGATACTAATTGATTTTTATTATAGTAAAGACATGAGTAATATATTTAAATAACAACATGGACTGTCCAGAAATCTGAGATAGCTGGTAGTATAATTTAATCCAATAGCAAGGGTTTGAAGTATGTAATAGGACAGATTCTAAATTGTGAACAGATATCCTTCCTTTGTGTCTGACTGTGTTTGAGTTCACACTGTTAAAAAGATGCATGTGGATGTTTAGCTACAGCTGAAAGAAATGAACTACATCCAATAGACCTTTTATTTTACAGAATACATCAAAAAGATAATGCCATAATCTAAGAACTGCTTAGACAAAGGCTCTTTAAAATTAGTCTTTCATTAAAGCAATTGTTCAGTCATCTCTTTAGTATGAGCCAAGATGCAAGTGTACAATTCCTGTATCAGGTGAAATTACTCTGTCGTACACACATTTTCTCCATAAAACCATAGCACTGTGATGCAAAACTTAGCTTTTATCCCAAAGGAATTTCTGAGAAAAATAAATTCCAAGCCATGCTGGGACACCACTATTCGTCCTCTGAAACAGCTGCTGAAGAGATTCATAACTGTTTGCAAGGTACTACAAGGACTACATGCCATAGTTGAGACAAGTGAAATCCAGCCCTCTGTTACTTTATGAATTTGGCTGGGTTACTAAAGTGAAAGTGGTTTGGGACCCTCAACACAAAAGGCTTACAACCTTGCTTCGGTAGTCTCATCTTTGAAAGGCCTTAGCTGCACAGGGAAAGCACTACAGAGAGAACCCATGTTCAAACATTAGCTTTGCTCTAGAGTCTGGATGATCTTGAAGCCAACGTGATTGTGCATTTGAACTCCATTCCTGCAAAATGGAGTGAAAAAGTCCTCAGCTGAGTGGAGCATGTTGTGAGGTTAATTTTGTGGGATTGTAAGGGTATCTGGATACCAAAGGAGAAAGAGCCATGGGAGAATTATGGTAAACTTGGATGTTACAACCACATAAAAACATGGCAGTAAGTATTGCTGTGAGAAGTGACAGAAATAGATTTACTACCAGAATAGATTAACTATCAGACAAAACCTCTTCCCTAGACAGTTAACAGCTTGTCCTGCCCAGACAGCACATTCAAGGACACTGCATAAAATCCAGATAAAAACAGGGAAATATTGACATGGCTTCATCTCTTTTAACTGGTGTTCTGTCTGGATGGCAACATATTTTATCTGCAGGTCATGTAGCAGTCACCCTCTAGAAACATATGTACTTCAATGTGTGGCATATGCCTGTAAACAATTGTTCACGTGATGATGGCCTGAGTGTTAGCAGCGTGCCTCAGCTCCAATCAGGCAATGAAGATAATGCAGAAGTTTCATACATAACTGGCAGCATTGTAAGACAACACTTCATTAATACTTCTAATACTGAATTCTATGTCAAATTCTCAAAAATGCTCTTTTTCCCAGCAAGATTTACTGATTGCTTGAAAGGGGGAGAGGGAAACTGAGATAAGTAGCCAATAAAATAAACGTTCCCCAAAATGATTTTTAGATGTTGTCAGGCGATGATCTAGCTGGAGTCACTGGCATTGTGCCATGCTGTTAAACGAGCATGTTAAACTGCAATGTTAATTGCACTTGCACCAAACCATACCACAGATGCCACCTCGCATTGAGAAGATGCTGCCTGCAGCCACCCAGAGGCCACCGCACAAGGTGTTTCCAGGCCTTGTAGCTGCTGAGGCTATATGATAAGGAGGTATGGTCTTTGTATGCCAGAGCCTATCGGGCCTAAAGATCTAGAAGGGAAAAAAATTAAAGTTTAGACCTGCTTGCTCAGAGAACAACATCATGGCACGGAGATGAAAAAAAGTAGAACTGTCTGCCCCCAGGAATGGAGGTAAGCATGAAATCCAGCCCACCAAAGAGAAGAAACTCACCCCTTCCATCTGAGTTCAAGACCAAGTCCAGGATACCACGACCAAGGACGGGGTGGTTTATTTTTAAAGTACTGGAACAAGAAACTAATTCTCTGTTTGGAAAACATATCTGCCCTAAATGGGGCAAGGTGATACCCATCATCCCCATCTAGTCAGTTTGTATGGATTTGCAAAGTACACCCTGCACTCAGTCACACTGCTGTGGAAATGCTCCCTTGCTCCAAATATTTCTGCTCTGTCTTTTCATCCATTGAAGGTCACTGGAAACTTATTACATACTGTAGTAAAGGCTGTAGACATTAAGATAATTCAGAGAAGGAGGGGAAAAGGTATAATCCTTAATCCCACTGTTTTGTGAGACCATCAGCACTGCAGTCCCCATAGCTCTGAAAAACGAGAGATCTAAGTCCCCATAGGACAGCTGATCAGCTGCTTCAGCATGAAAGTGAGCTGGATACACCCTAATTTTCAAAACCGGATAATTACAACAGGATGAGGAACTGAACTGAGAATGAAATCCAGACAGACCATGCACTGTTTGGAAAGATGCGTTACAAAGGCAGATAGAGAAGTGAGGATGGACAAGAAAGTTTCAAAACAAATTGGACTGTTGGTAAGTATATCTTACACAAAAACAATTCGGGTAACAGAATCTCACACCTACGTCCTCTGAAACTTCAATGTAATATTTTGCATTTTTCAACACATTTTCTCCAAGAGCTATTTTAAGCATGCACATTGGTCTCACCTGCAGCATTTTTTTTGAGTAAGATCTTTTGGTGATAATTTTTTTCTCTGACTTTCCTGCACTTACTACTTCAAGAAACTGACTATGATACATTGTGATGTTAAAGTAACCAGAGAACACATACATAGATTAGACACTGCTCAGTAAGAGCAAGTCATTCCCACAGATGATGGAGAAAAAAAAAAGCCAACAATTCTGTAGGAGAAAAAATATTTTAATATTTTATGTATTCTGGCAATAATATCCTATAAGTGATTATATGAAAAATCTGTATCATAAAATGTATATAGAAAAAAAAATTCATTTGTTCTGTAAACACAAATATGGCTAAACAAAAAACTTTCCTCACAGGAAACTTTAAAACGGAGAAAAAAGGATGGTATTTACCTTACCATTTGGAGGCCTACATATCTTATTACGGTGCTGGTATCCAACTTGCTTATCTGCACTCCCACTTAATTCTACATCTGTCTAACTACCCAGGAGAATGATGCATTTGGAAAGGATGAATAGGCCAAGNTACTGTATGTTATTTGAACATCCTGTGATATGTTTTATTTCACTAGGAATGCATGAACATAGTTCAAAGTGTTTGCTTTGTAGAGCATTCTATGCAAGGGGAATGCTTGAGAGGGCATAATGTAAGGGTTAGTACTGGGCAACAGATGTAGACAAAAAGAAACAAAACAGATTTCTAATGGAATAGATCACAGCAGAAAATACTTTGTGAACAAGTTCATGCAGTTGCAATCCCAAAATTAGCATCTTTGGTATTTATGGGAGTGATCTATGAAAAAATCCTCATCTGAACAAAATTAGCAATGAATATAGCAAGTAAAACATTTTAAAGTATTGAGTAAAAAAAAAAAAAGAGAAAAGTATTTTAAACACTGTATAAGGAAAAATACATTCAACAACATCACTGAGTTTCAGAAACCTGACCTATTTTCTTATAAAAGGAAATTTTGTTTGTTTTAAAAAGTCAGCAAAAATATGACATTTGAGAAATTTTATTAATTGGACTGTGACTAAGATCAGTTGGTGAAAGCCTCCAGAACTTAATACCTCTAGTTTAATAACAGTGAGAACCAAATAGATCTTTGTAAATCAATGAGTGCACCGCAAATTCTAGAGGAGGATGTTTTACCAGCCAAGTGGTTTCTCTTCATTGCCTTGAAAAGGAAAGGTAGCTTTCCTGCTTCATTATTCTTTCTTTTGTTATCTCAAATTTGAATACCATAGTGCAAGTGAGGATTTTTCATTTGCTTATTTATTTATTTTTATGCAGCTGTGGTGGAAGATACCCCAGTAAAAAGCTGGCATCCTCTTATTAAAAACCTGTAGCTGAATGCACAACCAGTAATTTCTGTATTTGTTTTACTTTAGCTATGGAAATAAATTAGTATTTTTGGATCAATCCCGAAACAAGACTGAAAGGCAGAACATTTTTCATGGTTAAGGAGTTGCTACTCAGCAACAGCCAAGAGTCTTAGCTCATACTCTAACCAGTTACTCATTTGCTTCTGAAACAGATCTGACAGTGAAATACAGGAAACTTTTCAAAATAGTTGAGGAAACGAACTGACAACACCTGCATGTACTAATTTGGGATATCTGCTACACTTGTTACTGTTAAAGATTTTTAAAAAAGTAGTATGTACTTCCGAGCAAACAGGTTTCTTCAAGTTTAATTTTAACCTTACAATATACCTTTACTGGTTTTGATATTCTAGGATTGTAAAAATTACATTAGGAAAGCAACTTTATTCTTGCACTATAACAGCTGAAAATGCTGACCAACAGAGATACATCACTTCAGAACTTCCTTCCACTTAACACTTTAAGTTCTAAAAAAAAAAGTTTAAAAAAAAAAGAAAAGCTGCAACCTTACATCTACCAGGAATTCAAAGCATCTCATTCAGCACCAAATGACATTGCTTTATTCAGAGCAGGCAACATCCTTTGTCATTGAAACAGCAAGGTCCAGAGCAGTGCCAGCATGGACAACTTAATGATCTGGAGATTTATTTGTGAGCTATGTTTTTTGTAGATACATGATTCAGCTACCAGTGGTATTGGAAAGTTATTTTACACATCAATTACTCACCAGCAAGCTTGCTGGACTGAAACTAGTCAAAATCTAAAAAGGGGGTCAATCTTCAACTTTTAAATCAGATCTTAAACTTCTCCAAACCTGATTGCTTGAAGGGGCAAAACTTCCAGTTTCTGTTTTACACAGCTATTTCTTTTGTAATGAAGCAGTTGTTGAATGTACAAAGCACTTACAAACTTCTCCATCTCTGAGTGGAACGTGCCCAGCACAAAGGTTAGAGCCTATGTCTCTACATACCAGTCAAGGTATGAACTCCATAGCGACCAGAAAATCCCATTCTGGTCAATTTGAGCACTTCACAAAAATTAAGGCACTTCAAAAGACCGACATCTATGTCCAAAGCAGCTGAAATTCAGTATTATAGCTGTGGAGAGGCTCACAGAGTCAAGGCAGCGAGGGCTGGAGTTAGGACTGGTACTTAAGAACTATCATTCATATCTGTATTTCCCATCCCCCCTACCAGTGCTTGCTTTTGATGTTGAAGGACTGTTTTGCTTCAGGGTGCTGGTGAGCAGGGACTTTTCAGGAACAGAAAGTCTGTAGGTGACGATGCTCATGGCATGGCTCTGAGCTCACCAAGTCACTGCTGGGGGCCATGCACTTCCATTTCATGTGCTACGCTGATCTTAATGGCAGCACACTTTTTATAGCAGTGACTTGAGGCATAAAACTTGGTCCCAGGGAAAATCAAATGTTTCCTCTAAGTTTTTGTTAGCATTCGGGTAAGCTAGAAGCAGTCGCTTTCCCTCCCTGGACAGCAAGGGCAGGTTAACTTTGGCAGTTAAAGGAACACAAGGATAAGCACAGCAGGAAACAGGACATTGCAAATGGCTTCCCATGCTTGAAAGCCAACTCATTTCCATTTAAAACAGCTTCAAAACCTATCGTCTGCATCACTTCTGAACCACAGACACCTGTATGGGCAATTCAACACCCTTCCTGACACAATTCCCAGGAAGCAATGCATGGTGAAGGCTAGCCAGCACCGCAGGCTAGGGCCCAGCTTGCTGGCTCCAAGAGGAGCCCTGCTTGCTCAAACACAGCTGCTTTCATCACTGAGGTGAGCTGGTGCTCCCCAAAACACAGAGAGACAGTAATGTGCCAGTTCTGATGTTACACGGTGGCACTTTTCTGGCACAAGCAGTGCCGAGCTGAGGCCTGAGTCACCCTCCCCTCACCCTCCCCCTCCACCCCGGAGGACAGGCCTTGCCTCAGGGGACGTGGTGCGATGTCTTCCAGTCTCCTTCAGCCGAGGAGCATGCTTTGATCTGCCAGGATGACAGCATGCCAAAATGCCTCTCCGCCAAATGAATCCACCAGACAGTTGGAGACATTCCTCAAAGGGTCACCAGCAAAGGGCCATGAAGGAGGGCGGACAGGCCCTGATCCTCTGTACTATCGCCTTGCCTGTCTGCTGAACAGGCAGCGAGTTCCCTCCACACCCAGGCTCAATTTGTATGCAAATCCTCCCTCATTTGTTCTTGCTCCCTTCAGAAAGGACAAATTTAGTATAATAACTGTAATTGCTTTAATAACATGAAAAAAACGACACCTTTATGGGACCAACAATCAAAGACTGAAATTGTAACACAGCCTGACAGGTGTGGAGGCATGCCACTGTTACCGGTTTTCCCAGTTCAGTACTTTTCATCATCTTAAAAAAGTGCTCATCTCAGGAAGCCAGCATGGCTCGCGTGTTGCTGCTGAACCCCCTGCGGTTTGTAACAAGTCAGGTGTGGCTCCTGCAGCACAGCTGTGCCACTGGTGAGCAGCGGGTTCAGTCGCTGTGGGGCTTCTGAGCCCCTCTCTGGAGGAAGAGGTGGTCAGGACAGCCTGGCAAGATGGAACTGCTGCCAGTATCTCCCCAAACTGGCATTTACCCTCCGTGCTGTGATGTATTCATTGAATACATTATGGTTTGCAGGCTCAGACAGATTGTTATCCCCACCTCTCATCACTGAGCTGACTGGAGATGTCAGTGTGCATTGGTGGCCTGTGTCTCCAGTGTAACTGGGATAGGCTTCCACATCTCTCTTGCTAAACTATTCTGTCTATTTGTGACACCCATCTCTATGGAAAAACAAAACGAATGGCCAAGTAATTTTTCAGTTAGAGCCACCTTTCTCCTCCTTGCTTCATAGATAGCGAGCTTTTACTGGTTTAATTCCAAGATTAGCAAATGAGAATTCATTTTCAGCATCAGTCAGATGGACCAGGCCATACCTGATTGTGTTACTTTTGCCCCAACCTATTGACTGTTACATCTTCTAGCCTGTATTTGCATTCTAAGGTGTAATTTCAACCATTAAACTGAACCTCAGAGCTTGTCCTCCTGTAATAACTCCTTCTTTACCAGATGATAAACCCATAATCAGAGCAGCTATTGCATGATGTAGAGTTCTTCACTGGCTTAAAGTAGACAGATCCAAACCTAAATATGCAGATACAGAGATAAAGATGGTGAGAAATGGGTCTTCATGCACTCCCAGATAGAGAGAGGCCACAAAACTGTGGCTCATCTGGAGATAACTGGTTCTTCAGAGTGCAAGGGGAACTCTTCTCCTGCCTCCACAATTATTCTGAAGGCATGCTTACATCATGCAGGTGGGAATTGAAGAAACAGGTGTGAACATAAAGGGTGTTTTTTTTTAACCATGACATGCAGGCAGGAATTTAAGGATTAGACCGGTAAGTGGAAACATAGGTTAGCACTGGGCTTAACCAACTCCTTTAGGCCTTAATCAGGCTAGACATGAAGTGGTTCCCACGTATGATCTGTCTAACAACATGAAAATCACCAGTATCCAAGTACTGTAAAATGCCAAGGGTAAAAGAGTAAACAGTTTATCTTCTGTTTGATTTGACCCAAAGCTGAAGGCAAAACTGCCTGCTGAATCTTTCACAACTAACCACAACAACAAGATTCATCATTCCAAAGGAATTTTATGGAAGATTTCTCAACATTCAGAAGGAAAAAGCTAATATGGAATACCTTTTCTACAAACACTATTTGCATTTTCTTTAATGTCTAGGTCACCAATATATCAATATCTGAAAACTCTACACAGAGTTTGACCTTGATATTAAAATTCTTTGGAGATCAAGAGCAAGTGCTAAAAATAGGCAAGACATTTGTATAGCTCATAGTAGTAGATTCCTATATAACTGGCACCTCTCAGTGGAGACAAGCCTGACATAAAACCTCAGGTCCATGCATCAGAACAAGAAAGGAAAACAAACAAACAAAAAGCTAAGAGCTTGGACTACCTGGAATGTTCCTGGTTCTACTAAAGACTTCAGTGTATGAATGTTAGGTACTCCTGACTCTATAGGAATAAAAGGGGAGAAAAAACAACCTTTCTCAGTCTTAAAGTGAACACTACAGTCAGCTTGCCATGTAAATGAAATGAGAACTGCAGGGAACAAAAGCTCAGCAACATACTGCTGTCTTTGGATAAACATTTGTTTGCAATATCTTTTTAAAATAATACTGTCAACTTCAGTGATTGACGATTACACCCCATTTATCACTGACAACTAGAATTATTTTTTCAGCTGTGGATCATGTTAATTGTGGAAGCTAATAGAGAGGAATGTGAAGTAAATGATCTCAATACCTTTAGTATATGTGATGACTTTAACAGACTTGCAGTACTGTATTTACTGTAACCAAAAGGTCATGCTCTAAATTTTAAAGGTAAACAATGAACTTTTCTGCATCAGTCACACTCCTGCAAATCATGCATGAAAATATTTTTAGAAAAGGCAATTAGCAGTTTGTTTGTTTGTTTTGATTGTTTACTAATCTTAGTTTCATATACTTACAGGAAGTCTTTCAGCTTTAATCGACATAAAAGTAAACCAAGGAGGATACAAACTTGTTGGGAAGAAAGCAATTTAGTAAAGATAGATTAAAGCTATTATAGGATTGACAATGAGTGTTCATTTCTTTTCTGTGGGGGGTAAATACTGAGGCAGGGATGAAATTGCACTGTTCACTTCACTGTTAAACAAAAAAGCAATTTCCCAGATACTGCTATTCAATCAGCTTTAATTCTAAATGCTACAATCCCATTCTTCACATCTTGAATCTCTATGTCTTACAACATTGCATGTGTGGTGACATAGTTCTGCTAATAGACATTTGTTGTTACAAGCATTAAAAACACAGAATTTTGATATCGGCAGAAATGTAGTCTTTGAATGTGATATGGTAATATTATGTAGAAGTTCAAACTATTTCTAATTTGAGTCATAATCTTCTCTGAGGATATGCAATCAAACATCATAGCACACAAAGTCTTCTATGAGATGGAAGCCTTTGTTTCAAAGAACAGCAAGATGTGTATCAGTGGAAAATGGGTATGTGAAATGTGGAAATGAGATAGGGTGACACTGGAAAGGAAATACTGGTGTTTTAGCATGTGCTAATAGAATGTATTTCTATAATATAAATTTTTAAAGTGCCAGTCTTAACACACAGGAGTTGTTGCTTTGGAGGGACTGTGTCATAGTTGGCAAGCCCAAAATGTAACCCACCTTAAAATTAAACTTCTTTAAAAATACCCTTTTGATCCTAAAAAATCTGTCAACCTTCTGAATCCAAGACTGTCACATTGTTTAAATACAAATACATTGCTATGTGATTGGCCATTAAACTTAGTTTGATTTCGCCACATGTATATGCAAGTCATGATTTTACTCTCTCCTCCACACTATCCTTGCGACATAATATGCAAGATATTCGGAGCATCCAGTACTGAATCTTTTGTTTGGGATTTCCATGACTTAGCATTTCAGTTAGCAGTAACTTATAACAAAGCTATAATATGAGACTTCTGTACTCCAATGGTAAATGTCTCCTAGAAAGATGGCAGTTCTTCATACATAGAAGTTGCCAAACCACAAAAGGATTTATTTTTATCTTGTTTTACTTGATACATGCAAATACTTCCCAGAGCACACTTAAATGCAATAAGCTATAGTTACATGGCATAGTAATAAAAATGAACAAAAGCATTATGCTTTTTCAAGGTGACAGATAAAAAAAGAAGAGCTCTGCTGGTTTTTATTTTTTCTCAGTTTTAGCTCACTATCTAATAGTGAGAATTGAGAAAATTAACTTGCTTTCTTTGTACTGCACAGAAGTGTAATAGAAAGCTACAGTTCATGCCTCTATCTTACTAGCATGTGGGCATGTATACAGAATTTTCATATGAGAAATATTTCTGTATTTAGAAATTAACTATACAACAGCTTTTTGTTACAAATACTCTCCTTGCCAAAATGAAGCAATTTTTAGACAGTAAGTCCTTCCATTCCCATAGTAGTAGAATGGCTGAGTGTGGATTACCCGTCATCCCTGCTCTTCGCACTTTCCATTCCTTTGTCATTTTCTGTAATCATCCCAAACCAGCATAGGACTTTTTACTGTGGGTTTGTTGGTTTTATGGTAAACCAGACATCCAGATTAACATTTGCCCCTTCTGTTCTCCCCACCTAACCGCCACTGATTATCAGGGCTGTGCAGACTGCTGTTAGCACCAATATTCACATACAAACATCCACCTTTTCTAGATGGTTTCAGTGATTCAAAAAATGAAGGCACATGAAGACATCATAAATTGAAGTACTCAGCATGTTTGATGCATAAACATGCACTCCAAAAACAAGTCTGTCCTGAATTCATTCCTTCAAAAGTCAGCAGAATAATACATATTAGATTTTCTTAAGAAATCTGGTGAATGAAAAAGTGGTATAGACAATATATTTTGGTTTCTATAAATAGAGCTGTGATAAAAGATAAAATATATTAAAAGCAGCTAGCATTAAGCATAAATGTCTCATCACTAGTTCAATTAGACTTGATCTTCAGTCCAGCCCACACAATAACGTTTGTCAGTTCACCCATGAGGGCTGAACAGGGTAATGATCTTTTTCTATATATTCACCTAACAGAACTCAGCAGTCCTACTTGATGTCAGGGCTTCTTTCAGCTGCAGATACCGAAAAGAGAATGTTTTCTGATTTCACGTAGGATATAGGACTCTCTCTCATTCTTGTGTTAACCTAGGCCCTGGATGACTAGCTCTACAGCTGACACAAACAGATGTTTTTATTTGTTTGAACTATTAGGTCAAAGGGCTAATGAGCTACTGAAAATTCTTTAAAAAGCTATCAAATGAGGAAAAAAAAAGGAAAGATTAACAGAATTTTAGTTCCTATTTATATAACACACAAGAATGAAGTTTCCAAATCTTTCATTTCCATCCCAGTTTTGGGTTGAGGCAGATAAAAATTATAAAATTTTTTAGAAAGCATACCTCAGGAGCTGAATCTGAAACCTCCAGTTTGGCTCATAGTGCTGTACTTCCATCAGCGATGTTACAGCTTGTGCTGTGTCTTTTCTACTCTTACAGTGTTTTATAGTGTAACATCAAGTTGTCTAAGCAAGCTTTTATTTTTCCATAGTATTTTACTTTGCTCAACTTCTGTAGCATATTTAATTTCTGTAGCATATTTTTGTATATGTACTATACATATCAACTATAGAATATCAAGATATGTATTATACCATGTCAATATTTTCTAGCCACATAAACACGTCCCTCAGTTTAACATTACAGAATAATTGCATAAAATTATTCCAGCTTCTGTTCCAGCATTAAGCCTGCAATATCTTTGAGGTATATTTCCAAAGTAACAAAACCTTGCTTTGGAAATAAACCAGCCAACTTTTGGAAATTTCAATTTTTTATATATACGTAAGTGNGATACCGAAAAGAGAATGTTTTCTGATTTCACGTAGGATATAGGACTCTCTCTCATTCTTGTGTTAACCTAGGCCCTGGATGACTAGCTCTACAGCTGACACAAACAGATGTTTTTATTTGTTTGAACTATTAGGTCAAAGGGCTAATGAGCTACTGAAAATTCTTTAAAAAGCTATCAAATGAGGAAAAAAAAAGGAAAGATTAACAGAATTTTAGTTCCTATTTATATAACACACAAGAATGAAGTTTCCAAATCTTTCATTTCCATCCCAGTTTTGGGTTGAGGCAGATAAAAATTATAAAATTTTTTAGAAAGCATACCTCAGGAGCTGAATCTGAAACCTCCAGTTTGGCTCATAGTGCTGTACTTCCATCAGCGATGTTACAGCTTGTGCTGTGTCTTTTCTACTCTTACAGTGTTTTATAGTGTAACATCAAGTTGTCTAAGCAAGCTTTTATTTTTCCATAGTATTTTACTTTGCTCAACTTCTGTAGCATATTTAATTTCTGTAGCATATTTTTGTATATGTACTATACATATCAACTATAGAATATCAAGATATGTATTATACCATGTCAATATTTTCTAGCCACATAAACACGTCCCTCAGTTTAACATTACAGAATAATTGCATAAAATTATTCCAGCTTCTGTTCCAGCATTAAGCCTGCAATATCTTTGAGGTATATTTCCAAAGTAACAAAACCTTGCTTTGGAAATAAACCAGCCAACTTTTGGAAATTTCAATTTTTTATATATACGTAAGTGTGTAAATATAATTTAGCAACGATTGTGCTGTAATCATTTGTTTTCATGTAAAAGTAAATAAATTAATTTGACAATTCCATGTTGTAGTAATACACCAGGTATCTAAACTTTGTTACTGCTCAAGAAATCCAAACTTAGCACATTCAATCCTACACAGTGTTTATTTTCTTTTTTTCTTCCTTTTTGATACCAGAAATCATGTATAAATCACAAACAGTACAAGTTCCTCATGTCTAGCAGTTGTCCACTTGCATGGGTCAACCTTCGTGTAAAGAGACTGCATTTTTAGTACAAAGGCAAGATAATATGGCAGTTAACTAATACTCTCAACTACAGTAAAGATACAAACTTTTGTAATATAAATTAATTGCCATTACAAAAAGGCAACTGTATTAACTAATACGGTACAAAAATCTGCAACTTCTATAAATATAATGAAATGCAAGAAATTAAATGAAATAATACATCACAGATTTTTGTAGAGCGCATTTTGAAGAGGCAAGCTAAGATACACATGGAAAATTATACAGCAAGAAATAATATCCAAACGCACTAAGATTTAACTTTTTTTTTTCCCCATACAAATGCTAGAAGTACAAGTACAGGACACAACACGGAAGCAGTAAGATTATCAGCTCAGAGTGGGTAGACAAAAAAGCTGTATTGACAAGTTGTAAGCATTAGGCAGCAGACAGAAGCTTGTCAAAACCAGCTGTTGTTGGATACTGATTGATCATGTTTTCATTCTGACTGCTGAGACACTGCAGACAGCCACAGGTCTGAGAAGAAGCCCAACGTGGGCACACACACACACACACAAAGTAATTTAACAGATGTCTAAAGATCCCTATGTTTTTTTTTTAAAAAGACAATGTTCACTCCTTAATGAACTTGCATGGAAAGTAGAGCCTAGTGCTGAAGTTTATTTCATCTAAATGATGAGCGTGTGTGAAAAGATTTTTGAAAAAGAAAAAAACAGTTGAGACTGGTCATCTGAATAAAAAACTCACGGTGCTCATGGTGCTTATATATTCTACCGTAGCCAGAGTATTCAAAACACTTTAGACAAGGAAGTATGATGTGAGCTGCTATGAGCATTTTTAATACCTCCATAAAAAGGTGAAGGTGTTTATAGACATTAAAAGGTACACATCCATTAAGTCCATCCACAACACAAAACCACAGAACTACATTCAAAGTAAAGTGTTGGTCTTAGCCTTAAGCAGTTATGAGGTATTGTTTCAACCTGCGGTGAGGAATGATCACTACATTAGTAAAAAAAAAGCATATTCAAAATCATTTTGAAAAATAAATCACTGTTCCTGTGCAGTTGGTATTTTCTAAAAGAAAAAGCATTTAGAATCAAAAGGTCCAGTTTAACTGTAGATTGGCACATGCCAAGGCTGTGTTCTCATGGACTAGTTGGGCCTTTTGGATGTTAGCCATGTAGCACCTTCCAACAGTGCATAGCTGGGAAATCATGACTAAAATATAACTCAGGAACGCTAAAATCATTGGACTAGAAATACAGATGGTACAAATAAGTGAAGTTCCAATAACGTAATACAGCTGGGGTTATTTTAAGTTTTTATACCTTTTGGTCTGTAACTTCAAAATAAGAAGGAAAGAGGAAAACATTTAAAAAAAAAATCAATTTTTTCACCTGCTAGCTAATGCTCAAAGAAAAGAAGCAAAAGCTCTGAATCCCCATTTTTGCCTTCCTTTTTGCCAAACTGCCTTCCTTCTCTGGGAAATAAACCTCTAACTCCTCTCAACATTTTTCCTATTTGTCAGTTTGCCTAACCAGGAGAGAAGTACAGAGACCTTGTGGAAATCTTGGGACTTTGTTACCTCTGAACTTGTGTAAGCTAAGAGAAGGAGCGGAGCTGCACATCAGATCCAGTTCATCCACAAATTCAGGTAAAGGAGCCTCCTTAGCCCACACAAGAGAAACTGATGGGCAACTGGGATGCTTCCATGGGCAGAGAAAGCTGGAACCATCATAGAGTTTGTCTCTGTATTTTAAAAGTCCAGTTATTGGATATTTCCAAGAGTAGGAGGAGTGAGGCTATTGGCTTGGCAGGAAAGAGAAGAAAAACAAAGCAAGAAGAGATCCCCTTCAGGTTTACAAGCAAAGCTTTCTGCCTATTCTGTCACAAAATCAAATGAGCCTACCAGTTTTTCCAGCTTTGTTCTGTTAATAGCAAGTGAGTAAAAAGAGTAATCATCAGGCCATGCATTTGGGCAGACATATTTCTGAGGGAGCAATGCAAGAAATGCATGCAAATGGAAAAGCAAAAAAAAAAAAACCAAAAAACAAAAAACATTTAATTTATCAAAAAGCATAATTGCAAGTAATAGAAAAACGGCTTTTACAAGCCTTTAAAAGCTGATGCTTTGCTATTTTCTTATTCTCAAACAAACTAGTGAGAAACTACAATAAACTTCAAACTTAAAAAATAACTGCTTGGAGTGGAAAGATATGCTGTCTAAAGCCCTGCAAGAGGACTTCGGAGTTTCAAAACATAAGTGGAATCAATGAAGAACCACTGACACATCACTACAGCTTGTGTTCACAGACACTCATGCACAAGGCACAACATTCAAGGTATGCACCAGTCTGCAGATACCCTCTTGTGACTGACTTCATGGTGAACCAGCGACCTGGCATGTTTCTTTAAAGGACAAAATCAGTTTATAAGGTTTGAAGAGTCAACAAAAGTCAGTCAGAAAAACTGCAAATCTACAATGGGGAAGACTTGGAAAGAGGAAATGTG
>VXAV01007158.1:122092-136849 GCA_013399715.1 Alectura lathami | reverse complement strand
TAAAAAAAAAAAAAAAAAAAAAAAATCTGCTTTAATCCTTGACGTGGTCAGTGAATGGTCTGCCCAGGGGAGCTGTGCCCACGGACCCTCCCCATCCCCGTGCCTTCAGCCTGGGCACAGGGCTTCCACACGTCCCGGGCGATCCCATATCGGGCAGGGTGCAGGGCCAGGAGCGGGGAGCGGGGCAGCGCAGCCCTGGCAGCAGCCGCCTGCCCACGGTGAGCTCATGGGAGCACCGAGCACAGGACACCCCTAGGTGGAAGGGACCGCAGGAACCTGTAAGGCTCTGGCAGCTCCACCTCCTTCGCTAGCTGCCCCGATGCATTTCGGGCTCCGACGCCTGCAGCCTCGCTGCTGATGGCGTTCCAGGACCAGCCCAGCGGGACCGTGGGTCCTGCCGGTGGCTCGGTTGGACTGCAAGCACCACGTTAGCCTCTTGCTGCCTGTGATCGTCCTCACACATGGGCTGCATAACGCACATGGTGGGAGGCTTGGAGCGTGTCACCTGTCCCAGGGGGCCTTCTGGGCAGAGCAGCAGCGACGCCGAGGAGCCCTTGGGCATCCCGCACTCGAGGACGGCCGCAGCAGCGGGTTTGCGCGGGGCCGTGGCTGCGGGGTTGGAGCTGGGCAGGCGTGCTGCAGCAGCACGGGTCACACGCTGACTCTGCTTTTATAGCACAGGAACATCCAAATCAATATTTTATTCACTTCCTTAGAACATCCCCACAAATGCACGTTTTAATAAAACATGAGGCTGCACTTTTGGCAGAGCAGCCTAATGCTTCAGACAACCCCATCACGGTTTATTGCCCAGAGCAAACCGTGGGCAGTGGTACTTCCACCACGGTGAGCCCAACCGAGAACCGCCGTGCGCACAGTCCTGCAGGCAGGACGAGGTGGATGCTGCTCCTGATCTGATTGCTTTTCTGCATTCCTAAACGTGGCGTTGGAGCTTCCTGGAGCTGTGGGGACTCTAGCAAAAATCTCGTAGCTTCTGAAAGAGGCAAAACTTTTCTCTGTCTTGTTTGAATTCACTGTGAAAGCAGCAACAAACCACATGGCCAGACAGGAGCAAACCGAACGACAGCAGTAGGATGAAGGTGGCAGAGGTTACTTCTCTCTTCCTGCTACAAGGAAGAGAAATCCAATTAAACCTGAAAGGAAGAAATTTAAAGCCAGTAAAAGGAACTGTTCCTGCAGCCCTAACTCGGGCTGTTGAACTCAGCACTGCAAGGGGCCACAGAAGGCAAGTCCTCGGCAAGGTGTCGCAGGGAGCAGAAGTAACAAGGGTGCCGGCGGTGGTAGCAGCAGGACTCTAGGGCAGACAGGCCCGGTGCGGGGCAGGGCAGGGCCTGGCCGAGTGCGGGCTGCAAGAGGGTGGCACCGAGCAGCAGCTCCCGTCGGGGCCCTGCGCGGCTGCAGTGAGCTCCCCGCCGGCAGCATCCCCCCGAGCTCCGAGCAGCGCTGCTGCTGACAGGTAGCACTGATTTATAAAGCAGAAATAAATGAGTCTGCTCTGCAATTTCACCTAATTTTGTCTCCCATTTCAATTTTCCATCTCTCAGCGTAACACCGGATGGTTAATTATGTTTCCATCTTATTTCTCAGATAATACACTCCCTTGTACTGCACGTCGTAGCTGCTCAAAGGGTCTCATTTTACCTTTCATTTCACCACCTAGCACAGCTCTAAATTTAATCAGCTTGTAATTCTTGGATATTTTATACATTATGCCTTTATTATTGTGAAGTAAAATGGAATCCTTGTCTTTTACTTCGCTCTCTAATAATTCTCCAGCAAATCTTAATACAAAGGCCTTTTTTTTTTTTTTTTCCCCAAAGACTAATTGAATGGGCACAATTAGAATACCCAGGGAGATGATACTGAAAGCACCTGAACTGTGAAAGCCTCGAGGCCCCAGCAGCGTGAGCCCCCGCACCTCGTGCTGCCTCATGGCCATGCTTGGTGGGGACCCGGCCGCGTCGCTGCTCCTGGGCCCTCCCCAGGAGCGGGCGATGGAGCACCCGCTGCCGCCGGGCTGGAGCCCCCTCAGGGAAGTGCTCACCTGCCGGGTGGGGGGGGGCATCCTCTGTGTCTGTGTGCTCGACTTCCATAGCGGCACACAGCAGGCAAGGTCAGCATGCCGCTGAGACACCAAAGGGCTATTTATTCCCTAAACCATGTAAGTGAAAAATAGGCACTGAGGGTGGCTGTTATGTGGACAATAAAGCGTCTCTATATCAATGTAGGTGTCAAGCTCAGTGCTTCTGCAGAGTACATCCTCACTGAGCCTACTGCAATTGTGCTTAGCCAAGCAGGGATGCTCCCGGCAGCGACAGCAGCAAGGCGTGCTGTGCTGCTTGTTACAAGCGAGAGCCCTGCAGGGTGCATGGGCGGCTGGGGACTGCACAGAGCCTGGGGGGGGGGCCTGGGGTCCCCACCTGCAGCAGGAACCCACCTGGCAGGAGGGTGAGGGGATGGGGGAAGTGCTCAGCAGCATCCTGCAGACATTAATGCTCCCAGTTCTGGGGCCACTCACTAGCCTTTGCTGGCCAGAACAGACTCAGCTCTCCTTCAGGCACTCCTCCTTCCCCCAGGAACACACTGCATTCAATGTCGGAGTGAAAGAAGGTATTAAACCAGAGCTGGCCAGCCCCAGAGCCCAGTGATGCTCAGCTAACAGGGGACAGCTGCAGGTCTCCTTGGAGCACAGGCATTTGTACACCTCCAGGTGCAGCTCATCTGTGGCTGAAGCTCTGCCTCCAAACCTGAGCCAGCTCAACAGAGACCTGCTAGGAGGCAGCACCATTCGAGCACCCTTTGCAGCCCGTGCTCGCCAGCAGCAGCACACATCCCACGCCAAGCCGGGCTGTGCACCGCGGTGTAACAGCAGCTCGCAGCCCTCCCCTGCTGCTGCCCTTCAGATCGGCTCTGGGTTCACCTGCTGCTGGCACCTCTCTGTTAAACTCCCCCAGCCAGAAGTCACTCACAAAAGCCCTGGCAGCAGTAGCTGCAGTGAGGTAATGCCGGAGAAACAGCGGGAGCAGACCGGAGGCTGCGCTCCGTGCTCGTGCAGTGAAGCCAGTGCCTGACCTGAGGAGGAGAATCAGCTAAAACTTCCAGCTCCTTTGTCAGCCGCAAAGGGCAGAGCAGGCAGCAGCCAGAAGCAGCCCCTCCGCACCCACCCCTCAGCGGCACCCAGCAGCCCTCCTGCCCCCAGCCAGCTCCCCGCTTCCCATCCCAACACCTGAGCACTCAAATGTCAGCTCCATCTCCTCTGACCTCCTCTTAGCGCGTGTACGTGCTCAAGGGCAAGCACAGCAGGATTCCAGCAGCTACCTCGGGTTGCTGGGGCCACCTTGCTCTGATCTCCTACCCAGGTCTTCTTTCTTCCTTTTCTTTCTTTTTTCCAGCGCTGAGACAGCTCATGCTGATTATTCTGAATTTGCTTCTTTCTTTATCCTTCCATTTGCTGTTTTTAACAGCTAGGATGTCCCACTGGATGTGGCTCTGCTGGAGAGCCACCGAAAGCCAACAACATTCTTTTTTGTGCCCTCCGCCTGTGCTGGGCAATGCAGCAGAGCAGTCGTGTGGGGCCCATAACAGGTCGAGCGTCCTCGCAGTGCTGGCAGTGCATCAGCGGCCACCTGTGGGTTTGGCTGAGGTTGTCTTCGGTCAAACCCCAGCATGCTGAAATCAAGAAGCACAGGAGAGGCACAGGAAAATGCATCCCTGTGGCAACATCAGTGAAAGCGAGACGAGAGCCAGCCCGCGGTGCCAGCCCAAAGGGCCCCGCTGCGGTTCGGCTGGACGGAGGAGCATGCCTCCTCAACACAACGCCTGATTAGAGAGCACAAGGCACAGCCACAAGGTTTCACCGGGCCAGAGAACCGGGCAGCAATGGGAGCAATGAGCCCTGCCGCTGCTGCGGGAGTCAGGTGGGTGCCAGGGACCTGCAGCAGCCCCACAGAGCACGGGGGCTTGGGGTGGGCTCTGGGTCGGTGCTCTGCAAGCTGTGGCCAGCCCCGGACCTGCAGGGAACTGGCAAAGGCCTCGCTTGTGGCCGCTTTTGTCCTTTCTGGCCCCACTTGCAAATGCACAGGCCAAACAGGAGAGGAATTTGTCCTGTAGGGAAACCTCTCCTGGACAAATGGAATGCAAACATTCCTGGGCCTGAGGGATCCTTCCCTTACTTTGACTTGTAAATCAGCCTCCACAGAATTTAAATCTCTACTTTCATTCTAAACAATTTCTTCCTTCTTAGCCTCCCATTGCAGGAATTGAAAGAAAGCCTAAATCCTGTGTACTTAAACCCACAAAGGACTGAAAAGCCCAGCAGAGCAATTTGACTGCATAGGGGAACTGGTGCGGAAACACCTCTCTCTCCAGTCCAAAGACACTAAAAGCCAGATTTCAGCATCGGAGCCACCAACACCACTGTGAGGGTTTCCCAGCCCTTTGCACGCCAGCACCGGCTGCTGCCAGCCCGGCCGTGCTCAGCCCGCAGCCCAGCGCTGGCCGAGCACACGGGGAGCACGGGGCAGGGACCCATGGGTACCCCCAGCACCACCCCGGGCTCCTCGCTTCACGCTCTGTGCCCCTCCCCATGCCCCAGGTCCCCCAGCAGCAGCTCTGGGCCACAGCTGCCCCAGGGAGCACGGAGCCTGCCTTGCACCTGGTGGGGAGGAGAACATTCCCCCAGTCCCTCTGCTTTGAAAAGAAAAGATCTCGTGCAGAGATTAAATTGAATTTAATATTTCACAGTCTGGTATGTACACCGACCTGCAGCAGCATGATGCACCCCGGACCAGGAACATCTCTGCTGTGAGCCCAGTGAGAGGACATCGGGACTGCGGGGCCCCGTCTCCTCTCCAGCCACAGAGCGGGGGACACGCGCGGAGCCCGTGGCCAGGGCACGGCGCTCGGGTCTTTGTGCCGAGTTACTGCCGCGGGGCCTGGCCCGGTCCGGGGCTCCAGGCAGCCTGCACCGAGCGCGGCACTCGGAGCCAGCGCACAGCAGAGGGGTGCCCCTCCCTTTATGCTGAAATTGGATGGCGAACACGAGCAGTAATTTGGAGCCTGGGACTTGCCCTGTAGGAACAGATATTAAACTTGCAGCCTGATTAACGCGATTACAGAGGAAGGAACAACCAGCAGCATGCTCCATGGGGACAGTTCACCATCTCCGGAGCCTGAGGAGGTGCCAGACAGCCCCGGCACCACCGCGCGTGGGCAGGGGCAGCACCGCGCTCCCGGGTCTGGGTCGAGGTCTGGGGAGAGGGGGGGCACGGCGACTCCTGCAGCAATGACTTCTGCTATTTTAGCTGAGAGTAAAGCCCGGTTTGGGGGACTGTCGTTTGTCTGTCTCCATAATTGGCGATGATCAGAGCATTTTATTTACGAGGATGGGAAATTGAGCCCGTTTCTTGGTTGGTGAGCCACGTCCACGGAGGAGAAGAGGACCGTGGAGCCACAGGAGCCTCGCAGCAGTGGTGGCACCATCCTGTCCCCGGCACAGTCCGGCAGCAGCGTGGGGCGGTGGCACGATGACATCGACATCGGTGTGCTGGCTCCGGCAGCGGGGCCCCGCGGGGACGCTATCGGGTGACCTGTGGGAGAGGGGGCGATGAGAGGCCCTGCAAATACAAATGCGATTTGCTCTTTGCATTGGGGGCATTTGTCCCAAATTTCAGCTCGTGGGTTACTTGTGAAGCCCTTGCTCCAGGGACATCTCCCGCTTTGGGGTCTGCCTGCACAGGGAGGCTATGGGCTAAGGCGGCAGCTGAGGGAAACGCAGCGAGGTGAAAGCAGCAATGCAACCACTGGGCAGTGATAGGTGCCCACGCCGGAGGAACCTTCTCAGACATCCACGAAAACACTTGAGCAGGAAAGTGCTTTCTCTGCTCCAAAATAATGGCAATAATGAAAAAAAATCCCCACATCACTTTTTAATGCAATAATTTTACAGCGGGGGATGCAGAGTGAGAAAAGCTAAAGCATAAGGAATAATTACACTCGACTGTACGAACAATGATTACAAAATTATGCAACGGATTAACCATGACATATATGTAATTACTAATGAGTCTGATAAAATTTTAATTACACCTTGTTCTTGGGGGCATTCAGCAAGCCATGAAAATAATAATCATGTAGTGCTTTGCCACAGACAACTGCCTCGGGTGGGGGCATGGGCGAGTTCGGGGCCGCACAGAGCAGCCCCCAGCACTGACGTACCTTGGTGGTCTTCACTTTGTTGCCGCTGCTGCAGCTCCAGCCCGAGAGGTCAGGCAGGACCTTGCACTCCTCCCCGACGAGGCAGGGCTCCATCTGGCACCACCACTTCTGCAGCACGATGGAGGCTGGCGGGAGAGCAGCCATCAGCACGGCAGGGGCACGGGTTTGGGGTGCGGGGAGAGAGCTGAGGGGGTTTCCTTCGGCCTGCTGCTCCCAATGCCCCCATTGCCCACCACCGTCCCCAGTAAAAAGCACATCATCAGCCCCATCCCAAAAAAGCAGGGGCAGCAGCCTTGGTCACCGACCTGCTCCAGGCTCCACAGCTGATGCAGAGCGACCGTGTACCACCACCCACCTTGCGGGGGCTCCTGTAACCGACACCACCGATGTGGATAATTAGAGGGGGCTTCCCTATCTTTGGGAAGGGCAACAAAAGCTGTCTGGGACAATGAAAGCCTTCCCTGAGAATTAACCCAGGCGTTCCTCGGCGCTGTGCACAAACACACTTGCAGGATACAGGCTCTCAAGTGAATCAATAATGCACTGGCAGAGGCTTCCAGCTGCTCCTGGTGGCTCTGTGGTAATGGCACGTGACGCCACTCAATAAAATATATATGGCCTGAGTTCTGCTTAGTGCCCTTCACGGTGACAGCACTACGTGGCTGGCGTCACGTCCGTGCCCCCAGCTGCAAGCACGCAGGGGCCGATGCCAGGGAGCTTGAAGGGCAGGGACCACAGATGCAGTGATGGAGCGTCCCCAGAAAAGCCTCCCCGTCCCCCCCGCCCCACGCTGGGTACTCACCATCCACGCAGGAGGGAGCTGCCCGCGTCGTCCCCGCCACCTGCCCGGGGAAGCAGGAGCACTTCACGGTCTGGGAGCGCTCCTCTATCTTGTTCTTATTGCAGCACCTGTGAGCTGCAATGACCTCGCAGGTGCCAGGCTCCACGTGCACTGCAGGGGGAGGAGGAGCTGCACGACATGGGTGGGGGAGGTACACAGCTGCCGTGCAGCCCCGAGGCGTGCCACGACGAGGCAGAGCTGCCAGCCCCCACGTGCCTCAGCTCAGCATCTCCCCAGCCCAGCTGGTCCCACTCCAGACCCCCTGCATCTGGGCTCCCAGCCCCAAAACTCTCACACCCATCCTACCGAGCAAAATGAACAGCCTTTGCAGTTCATGCCAAGAGCCTTCCTGCAAGGGATGAGCGCGTTAGTCAACAGGAGCTGGTAACAAGATGTGCACTTTGCTACAACAGGGGACGGTGCATGGTGCTGCCTCTGGCTTTCAGCAGAGCATCACCACACCTGGCCCCTAACGCCGCAGCTGAACACGCTGCTCTGCCCCCTCATCGTACACCATCCTCGGGACGGAGGGGGGACAGCCAGGACCACGCTTCCAGCCTGCAGCAGCGCAGAAACATCACAGGGTTCATCAGAAATCCAGGCTGCTCTGCCGCTCCTCCTCCCAGTGCCATTGAAATATTAAGGAAGAAAGAAAACTAATGTGCTGGCTTATCACCTCTGGGACCTGGGTTCAGAAGCTAGTTAGCATCGCAAATCAATGAGTTTTGCTGGGTAATGGCCCACAGAAACACAATACAAATTAGCCAAACCGGGCCGAATAGTCTTTATTCCTCTGACCTGAGCACAGGGATCCCTGCAGGCCCTGTTTAATGAGCAGCACCCAAGGACCAGGAGCAGAGATGTGCACTGCGACGTCCCCTGCCTTGCTGGGAACGGGCTCTCAGCTGTGCAGCGAGCAGCTGACAGGCAGCGAGGGGAGAAGGAAGCGGCTCTCCCGCAACGTGCCATCCCAAAACGCAGGCCTGCAAGCACGGCTCGCAGCAGCAGCCCCGGCCCCTGCCTTCTGCCCTCCGCTCACCCCCCACCGCATCCTGGGCCCGGCCACGACACGGAGACCTGTGCCCCAAGTGCCCTGTGCCTGCCAGCAGGCAGGCAAAGCACGCTCTGCGATTATTTGCCTTTATTTATTGTTATTTCATGGTCATTTTCTTTTAATGAACCATCACTTTCATTTCTGCCCATAATAATTACACAATTACCTATCCTGGAAGTATTTTGTAATAGCATCCCTGGCTATAAATTTTACCCTGCCTTTTAAGTGCCACCATAATTCAGTTTTAATGATGATTTCCACTGTTTCTGTATGCAGAAATTAAACACTTTGGTGAAAGTGGAAAGGAAAGCATCCTTACAGCACAAACGTGACCATGTCTTGCTTTGTTTTTATGGTTAATGGATCTTCCAGACACTGAGGAATAAGAAGAGGTCTCCGGGTCTGGCTGGCTGCAAACCCATGCTCCCACCGTGGTGCAGGGCCACGAAGGTTCTCTCCCTGTCCCACACCCCCACGCAGGTCCCTCTGCCCAAACATGGGATTTTTACCCTCCCACATTTGTGGTTTTGATGTTTTCAGAGCTTCCTCCCTGCACACCTTCATCGGCCCTGGCCCCCTGCTCCCTCCCGTGCCGCTCTCCAGCCTCTCACCTCCAGCTCATTTCAAAAGGCTCAGCAGAGGGAGTGCCAGGCAGAACCAAGAAATTGCTCGTTACAGCCATTCAATAGCAGTTCACTAACGTGCCAAAACCCTTTTAATTTCCTCAAAAAGGTGCAGCAGGAAGATAAAGGAAATCCAGCCTCTCCCTGGCAGCACTGTGCTGGCTGGCAACGGCGTGGGACCCATCCTGCCCTGCATCAGCCAGCTGGGAGCCATGGGCACCAAGCTCCTCGGACAGACGGACACAGACAGACGGACACGGACCGTCCCCAGCCGCACTGCGAGTGCCTCCGTCCCGGTGCGCAGCCGGGCGGTGCTCCCAAGGGATCTCGCTCCCAGGGCAGCGGGGGGCAGGCACCAGGCACAGAGACCCCCAGGGGCAGCGTGAGCCTCGGCTGTGCCCTCGCAGAGGTGCTGAGCGCTGCCAGGGGCTCCTGGCCCCAGCTCGGTGTGGGAGTGGAGAGCAGGCAGGGAGCCGGGGCAGGCACGGCTGCAGGTGTGAGCCTCACGGTGCTCAGCACTGGGCGCAGGGAGCCCCGGGGAGCCCGGGACAAGCTCCAGCGCTGCTGGCATGCGTCTCCCTCCCGGTTAACTGCCACTCGCCCAGCAGAGCCCTTTTAAGAAACTCTTATCTCATGGAACCATAAAGGCACCGTAAAAGCACGAGGCTTTTGAATCCTGAGTGTAAAAATAAAATAAAAAATGCTGTCCTACTCTGGCTGACCTTTAAGCAAGGAGCAGAACATGGCTTTTTATGGCACAACCTGAAATGACACTCTGGGTCTCGGGGAGGAGCGCGCGCTCCACACACTCAGCGTAAGGCACCTGCTTGCTGGTGGAAACCCGTCAAGTGAAGCAAAATGCATCGCGACCGCCGGGCAACGCCGCAGCCCCCGGCGCCAGGAGGGGCAGCGCAGTGCCGCCGAGCCAGCGCGGGGGCACCGGGGGATGCTGGGGGCTCGGTGCCTGCCCGGCCACAACCCCTCCGCCAATATTCCCTAAATAATTCAAGTCTTAAAATCTCTGCTGCCTCAGGCACGTGCATTATTTAAGAGGGGTTTGGAGAGAAGCGGGCCCGTTTTATTGCTCGTAATCACTGCCTGCCAGTTGCATTTTTTTTCCTGCCTTGTCGAATCAGAACTTCGGCTCGTGCTCTGTTCCCCTCCGCGGCATGTGCAAGCGCACGCTCACCCACAACCGCTCACCCAGCTCCCATCGCCTGACGCTCGCCAGCGGAAAAACAAATCCATGGAGGGCACTGAGAACAGCTGAGAACGAGCTAACGGCGGCACACCGCAGCTGACCAGGCCTTCCCTCCTGCCCTGCGCTGAGCGAGGAGCGTGGCTGAAGGCAAAGGCGGCACCCCGGCTGCCGGCAGCAGGGGCCTCATCTGGGGGTGCTGGGGCCACCCTTGTGGGAGCCGCACCCACACAACAAGGCTTGCTCCTTGCGTGAAGCTCACCAGCTCACACGTGGAGTGCCGTTCCTCAGCAGCTCTGCCTGGCTCTGCAGGCAGCCAGCCTGTCCCACACCTCCAGCTCAACTCTGTGTGCAGAAATGTAACTGCAGGCTTCGCGGGAGAAAAATGTCATTGCCAATGGGAACGCAACCTTATAAAAGTGCATTCCCAACATAACCTTTACTAAAAAATGTCCTAAATGAAGCAAAAGCACAGGGCAGACAAATGGAAAATGAGCCCCATGAACCACCACAAACAGACTAAAAATGCAGGTTCCGATCAGATAGAAATTCAGCCCAGGAAAGCAACAAACAGGCAGCGCAAGCGTGCAAAATTCCTACAGCAACAAGAAACGCGGGGCGTGCAGAAAGAAACCTTGTTAATACGGAGACACAGAGCAGCGTTGGACTTTAAAGCATTTGCTCCTGTTATGCCCTCTGTGCTGTGGGTTAGAATTTGCTTGGATAAGAAGGGCAAGATTTGGTCCACAGTGGAGAAGCCTTTGTGAGCGAAGAACACCCCGCTCTCTGCCCGCAAACACGTGGATCCATAAGCGTCTCCTCTCACACACGGAGCAGGACTGATACGTAATTCACACCCCACTGACACACTGGGGCGTTTGCACTCTTTCACCTCGGTGAGTCACGGCTTTGTTAACTCCGGGTCTGCTCCCCCCGAAGCCGCCCCAGCCCGCAGTGGGGGGCGGCTCCTGGGGACCGGCTCAGGGGCGCGGGGCAGCGGCTTGGGCCAGCGCTGCGCTCCCAGCCAGGCCCCCGCGCACCCGGAGCTTGCAGCTCTGCAGCACCTGGGGAGCCCTGAGCTGCTGCCAAAAAGTAATTCCAGAGGAGACGGAGGAATTTTATCTTTCCCTGCAACAGCTACATGTTAGAAAGAGGGTACAGCAGGTAACTGCTGACTAGCTGGTTGATGGAGTCCCTCCGGAAGAGATGCTTTGGTTTTAAGCAATGAGGATGGGGATTATAGGATTAGAAGTGCTTTAACTGTCAGGGAAAAATGACAGAAATAGGACAGGGTTAGGTGTGGGGTCAGGCAATAGCACCATATTTGCAAATTAACCCTTGGCTGCCCTCTTCCCCAAGGAGGGGCCCGAGGCACAGGCTGTGGCCAGACCACGCCATGCAGCGAGCCCCCGGCAGCACGACACAGGCGGGCGTCACTTCCCTACCTGAATGGCTTCTGTGGGCGGATGCCAGCGTCAGTCTTCCCCATAGCGTGGTAAGGCAGAGAGTGAGCACTAAAACCCATCTGCTCAAGCTTTGTAGGTCTCTCTCGCTCATTCTGCCAAAAACAAGGAGAGAGAGGCGTGGATGGAGAGGGGCTGGGGGTGCAGCCCCCAGCGTGTGGTCATGGGGCCAAGTGGTGGGGGCACAGCCGGGGTTCACCCCCCTCCCTCGGGCTTCCTCAGCAGCAGGACAGCAAGAAACCACAGCAGCAAAGCTGAGTGATGGTTACCTCTTACTGGGGCTCCACGCTAACAGCTGTGCATCTGCCAAGCACGGGTGGAGGGGCCTCTGCGGGGCATCAGCGCATCTGAAAGGGGAGACACAGACAGCACCATGGGCACACGGGGAGAAGCAGAGCAGCCCAGCAGCAAACCGCTCCCATTACGCACTCTCATCCCCTCTCGTGGCCGCGAGGCCATCACCGAGCCTTGGACCTCACTGCATTGAGGAAGGGAAATTCGCAGCCCTCACACCATCACCTCTCCGCCCCCCGGGCTGGGAAGGAGCCAAGCCTTGTGCCATCGGGAGCCCTCCAGGGAAAGCTCAGCCCCCAAAGGCTGTGTTTCATGTCGACTGCTTTGAATGTGCTCTGTGCTACCTGTCAGCTGTGGCCCTGCAGGTGGAAGCGGCTCTGTGAGCAGCGAGCAGCTTCGACAGCAAAACCTCCCCTTGCACCTGCCAGGTGAGATGGCGACCCCTGGGCCTCACTTAGCACCCGCCAGGATCCGACAGGCTGCGGGGCCACCACCTGCGGCCCCAGGAAGCTGCAGCACCAGCCCCCAGTTTACTGAGGAGAGGTCACCCCACAGTGCCAGCCATTGGCACCAGCAGGGCTGGGAGAAGAAATCCCCAGTGTCCAACAGTCTCCTGGAGCGCTGTCTGTCCAGACCAGGCTGGGATGGAGGAACGCTCCTATAATGAAGCCCCAGAACAGAAAACACTGACATTTTTAATCAAAACAAAGTGATTTGAGGTGGTAAAGGGCATTTCTTGTTTTGAAGCATTTCAAAATGAATTGGTCTGTTTTAAACTGACATTTCAGGATGAAAAGTGTTTCAATCCAAAATGTTGATTTAATATGATATTTTCCATTTTGATTTTCCTACCTGGGGAAAAAAAAAAAATCAGAAAAAGGTCACCAAAAAATGTTGACATTCTCCCAGAGAGAAGTGATCTTGACAAAAACACTTATTTTATGCTAGAAGAGAATTTAAAGGGAAGAAAATACTCCCCATTAAAGCTGTGAGACAGCCAGCATGCACACCAACACGCGGACCAGGGGGCACAGATCCTCGCCTCCCCCACCCCAGGACAGTGCACGTGGGAAGTGCAGCCCTGCCTTCAGCTCTGAGATGCTGAGCTGCTTCCTACAGCCAAGAGGGCACAAACAAAACAGAGTTACAACAACACAGCCCTGGCTCCCGGCTCGGGGAGCGCCCAGCCTGGCTGTGGGGCCAGCGCTGCTGCTCAGCCCCACGCTGCTGCAGGTGCTCCACGCTCTCACTCACACACAAATTCCCCTCAGAAAAACGCAGCTTGGCAGAAATTGCTGTTTTGACAGTTATCTGCCTCCATCACCGTGAGACGCCAACTACAAATGTTTGGTCTGACAAAGTTTTTCAGCCTGGAATGTCATCTTGAAATGAAGAGTGATGTTCTGGCATGTCAAAGCACTTAATTTTGATTGAAAAATATCAGTATTTCCTGTTCTATTCCATTTTGTTCAGAATTTTGTGACTTTTTCATTAAAACTCTGTTAGCTGCTTTCCACCCACCCAGTCCCAGCTGGGACCTGCAGGAACTGCCAAGTGCCCTCCTCTCTGAAGAGGAGCCTGTCACAGACCGTGTGCGAGGTGACCGTGGCTCTCCTGAGCACCGTGCTGCTGCCGCCCGGCTCTCACGCCCAGCACTTCGCACAGCGGTTTTAATTTTGCAGCACATTTGTTAACACAGCACAGAGCTACGTAGGAGGAAGCTCCAGTGGATTTCGCAGTGGTTAATCACCAGCAGCCTCAGGGATCTCAGCAGTGACACACAGCTGTCGCTGTGTTTAAGAAGTCACAGGAGTTGGAACCCAGAGTCTCCTTCTGCCTCTCGGCTGCAGGTGCCCGCAGAGCTGTGACCCCAGGGCTGCTCCATCCACGCCTCCAGCAGAGCGCAGCCCAGCACCGTGGTGCTAACGGGGGTCTCTGCTGTGCCAAATTACACACCGAGTTCTGGGAGTCTGGAGCACTGCTTGCAAAGGTCCGTGCGAGCTGAATAATTACACTCAGCAAAACTCCACCCAAAAACAGAAATGAAGAGCCGGGGGAGGCTGGCTTTTGCACTGGCTTTCTGTGCTAACACTCCACTGCAGCTCCAACACCACCAGCCTTTGAGCACACCTGGCCCTAGAGATTTGCCATTTCTTTGAACGCTATTTTAGTACTCCTGCTACTTCAGCACACCTTGGAACTTCACCATTTTTGTTGGGAGTAAGAAGAGGAGCTTTGGTTCCACAGGGGCCTGCAGTGCCAGGCAGCCCCACATCCCAGCCCCAGAGCAGGGAGGAGACCTCAGCAGAGCCCAGCAGTCACGTAAATCTGTTTGAGTGCTGCAGGAGATGCTACCCTGCCTACTGGAAGGGGCAATTTTATTTTAAAGCTTCCCTGAAGCACCAAGTCCGGCGTTTCAGCCGATGTCCCACAGCCCTGGAGGCTGGCAGCAGGGCATCCCCCGTGCACAGAACACAAGGGCAGTGCCCTTCGCGCCCGCGAGCACAGAGCGCTCCTTCCCGCAGGCGTGCTCTCTCCTCTTCTCCTCTATTCTGTGTGATTTCCAGCTCCTTCCTCATCCCTTCAGTGTTCTCTTCCCAGCCCAGGAGAGTTCTTAACTTGAATTCAGCCCAAGCACAGGCCTGATTCCTGCTCCCCCGCTCAGTGAACCCCATGTTCCTGCTGCTGCTGGCATTCTGAAGGTCAGCTCTGCTGGCAGCTCAGACCCCAGCCTCATCCAGAGCCAGGAGCACCACCACGCACCAGGCGTGCTGAAAACCGGGGTCAGCAGCAGTGGCTGTGCCACAACCCCACCTGCGCGGTCTCCTTGCTGGGGCGTGGGTGCCCCAGCACGAACGGGATCTCCCGGGGCGCAGGCACCCCACGTGCCCCCAGGCTCTCCCAGCCCTGACGGCCCCCAAGCCCCACACCGCACGGGCGGGGAGGGCACCCCCTCCGCAGGGGGAACGACCCCCTGCAGGGGCAGCAGGACGCGGCCGCTGCCTTCGCGGTCCCTTCGCTCCGCCGGTCGCACCGCAGCAGCCGGC
>VXAV01007158.1:95266-108003 GCA_013399715.1 Alectura lathami | reverse complement strand
CCGGCGCTGGGTGCGGTCCCAGCCGGGCCGAGTTCCCCGCGTGGGGAGGGGTCGGTGCCGCCCGGCTGCGCCCCCGGCCCTGCTCGCGGCACCGCGTCTTCTTCGGAGAAAAAAGGACAAAAGTTCGCTGTGCTCACTGCTGAGCTCATTTTTAAAGGTTTATACAAGGAGGCAGGCGGCGGAGCAGAAACAATTGTGTTAGGAGCAAGGAAGCATTCCAGAGCCATGACCAGCCCTGGCTCGCTGGCAGCCAAATCGGGCCGCGGCCGCCAAAGGCCCCCCGGGCAGCCCTCGGCACCCCACGGCGAGGAGACCCGCTGCCGCTCCTTTCCTCCTTCCAGGTGCCTTTTGGTGTCCAGATGGTTTCGGTTTACATTCCTCTCACCCTGCTTAGCTACAGGTAGCGTGGCGATGGCTGCGTGAGATTTTACACGCCTTAAATCAAATCCATGTTTCTGACAGCTTCAGCTTCTCCAGGGAAACATTTTTTAAGCAGCAAAGGAGCGAAGCCACTGCCTGCCAACAGGTTACTGAGAGCCTGCACCCCCCTTACCTGGTAACTTGGTGTTTACTCTGGGGAGGCGTTTTGACTCGGGGAGGCGAGGAATGTATCAGCAAACACTGGGTGGCCTCGGGGCAGCGGCCCTGAGGCTCTGCACAAATACGGGCTGGGGCGTGCTGTCGGAAGGTTTCAGGAGGATGCTTGTGCTGCTGCAAGTTGGGGAAGGCTCTCGCTTCTGCGGGATGTAAAATAAGAGCATGGTAGGTGTCCTTTGGAGGAGGAGGTAGGGGCAGGCAGTGCAGGGCTCTTTGGGGCAGGAGGAATGTTGTAGGCACCAGAGAGAGTTTTCAGCGTGTCCGATTAAAATACAACGCCTCAGGTAGCCTTACTTGTTCAGCAGCCGTATATAAAACGTTAGCTCCCCTTTAGCCCAGTGATACGTAAAAGCCAAAAGTCCACGGCTGTAGTCCCAAAGCCAGAACTGTGAGTTTCATTTGAGGTTTTGTGCTCGTGATGTATTTGCCGCTTCAGGAGCGATCATCCGGCTTTCACTTCCTCAGGTTTCATCCTGAAACAGAAGACGTTTAAACTGGCTACAGTAAGACTCCTTGCCCCTGGCAGTGCTGGTATCATGTGTTGATTTCTGAGGAACTGCACACAAAGCATCAACACTGCAAAGCGAGCAGCGCGGGATTTGCTGGGCAGAAATCCCACGGGTCCCAGCTGGCACAGGGGGCTCTGTTGCTCTGGGGGGCTCGGGGGGGGGCGGGGGGCAGAGGGAGCTGCGTGCCCCTTGTTTCTGTCAGCAGTGAGTAGCAGGCACATGTTTTCCCACAAAGGACAAGCACTCACAGCTCGAGTCCAGTCTGGGCTTTAAAATTCTTCTGCTCCAAATCCCTGCTTTGCTTGTGGATGTTTCTGTGGGATTTGGCAATGAAAACAAGCCAGCCTGTCTGCTCTGCTCCTTGTTTGCCTGGGCAGCGCTGCTTTGCTGCTGCGTTGGAGCCCGTTAGAAAGCCAGTCTGTCTGGTGGTTCCTTAAGAATAGTTCAAAACTCTTGCAAAAAAAAATGAGAGCTAAAAATGGAGCCTTGATGAGCTGGAGCTCTGTTTCTGGTGATCACTCATCGTTTGGATGTGGCAGCCTCAAGGAAGGGCTCCGGCAGGGTTCCCAGCAGGGGATGAAGGCTTCCCTGGGCACTGCTGGGCCTGGCGCGGGAGGGACTGTGGGGCTGGCCCCGCAGCACGGTGCACGGGGGGCTGCTGGCTCTGCTTGGTGCCATGCGGAAACATGTGCTGTGCCCACCCCGGGGCTGTGGCTGCTGCTCTGCCAAACCAGCGCCACTTGGTTCATATCAGAGCTGAGATCTGCCCAGGAACCCGGAGCCTGAGCTTCACTGCCGCCGGAGTGCTTCGCTTTGGCGCTGCTCCTCCCTTCCAGCTGGTTTTGGAATTTTGCTCTGCTTCTGCTTAAGAATCCCCCCGACTCCTGAGCCCTGCCAGGCAGTTGTTCTGCACTGTGGGACTTTCTGCCGGTAGTCCACGTCAAACGCCTTCAATCGCCTTCAGATGACTTTAACTTCGGGGCCAGCTGTGTGCCTTGGAGCACACTTCGGGGAGGCTCTCTGCTCTTGCTGTCACAGGGCAGCCTGCAAGCTCTGGTGGGGTGGGGGCCTCCCTCCTGCTGTCTGGGGGTCCTGCTCCTGGTCCCCGCGCTGCCCGCAGCAGCTCGTGTTTGCTTGGCCACGTCTCCCCTGGGGCTGTCCCAATGTGCCCTCACCCAGTGTGTTTTGGGATGCAGCAGCAGCCCTTTGAGCACACAAAGCCATGTTTAGAAGTGGAGACGACGTGTCCTTGGCTGCGCTGGTTAGAAGCGTTGTTTGTGTTCCCTGCTAGGGTTTTGTGCTCTTTGGGTGCTGCGGGCTCCCTTAGGTCTCGTCCACGTTACAGGCTGTGCTGCCCAAGCCGAAGGCCTGAGCTGTGGAGGATTTGAAATCCAGTTAAATGCCTCGTGAATATTCTAGCCTTAAACCCGGTTTATGTTGTAATTAGCCCAGCTCCTTTCCAAACAGAACTCAAATCAAAACAGTCTGAGCACCCTGGACGTTGTTTGTTACCCGCTGGAGGTTCAGCAGAGGCTGCAGGCGCAGCATCGCCGGCAGGCTGCAGCCTGTCCCGGTCTGCTGGGGTCGAGGTCGGGGCCGGAGTGAGGTGGGTGGGGGCTGCTGGGGGCAGTTAGAGCCTGGCGGGGGGGGAGGTTCCTGTCTCTGGTCCGATTCCTTCTTGAAAGAGTTAACATCTTTCTCTGCCATTTCCTGAGGTCCAGGAACAGAAAGCAGATGAAAGATGCATCCTGCTAGCAGAGGAATTCCCCATTTCCTGCTCAACAGCAACTTCATTTTTGGAGGCCTGCAGCTCAGGAGAAGCTGTTCGGTAACAGCCGTGGGGGGGCCCTTGCTATTTTTATGGTGATGACTTTAGAACAGCTGCCCAGGAAGCACAGCAGAGCAGCCCTGTTGCGATTTGCAGTTTCTTGTCTTGCTGGAGGTGCTGCCTGCCCAGGGGAAGCTGTGCTGGCTCCCGAAGGCAGCAGCGGTGCAGCAATGCGCGTCCTGTCCTCGTGCTGCAGCCCAGCGGTGCCTGCAGAGGGCTTGGCCGGCGCTGGCACAAAGCTGCCGCTCCGTTCCACGCCCCGTGGGTGAGCGTGAGGTATCTCATTCCTTGGCAGTGTCCTGCAAGGGCCCAGCCCTGCTGGCATGCACAGGCGCATCTCTCTGAGCGGCAGCGTGCTGCTGAGCTGGGTGCTGGCGAGGACGGGGCAGCCCAGGCAGCACTGCAGGCACGCTGCTCCCGGCCTCCTCCCGCCTTCCTCCTTCAAGGCTGGCTGGACGTTAGCAATGGGCTATTTCTGGGCCGCTGGGTGAGTAATGGAATGAATTGTTCTGAGATTTTTGGGTGGGGATGGGGCCTCTGCCCCGTGAGTCAGCGCAGCCTTGGGCAGGGCTCAGGGCACTGCTGGCCCCCGGGTCAGGGTGGACGCGGCCCTGCAGCTCCGGGGCGGTGGGAACAGGCTGTGGTGTGCGGCTGGGACCAGCAGCTCCATGTCCGTGCCTGGGTCAGGGGTCGTGCGGCTCGGCTCCCTGTCTGGGTGCTGCTGTGTGCATCGCCGCTGTTCTCAGTTCTTACGCTGCAGTTGGGTCTCCCTCCTGCCTTGTGCTAAGATACCGGCGCTTCCCACACCTCCTCTGTTACTCTGTTACTCTCTGGGATGCGGAATAGCAAAGCTGCTTGCCTCCTGCCTCCATCGGAGCTCAGGGCAGGCGTCGCTGACATCGTGCTGGGCCATTCCCAGCATCCCAGACTGGGGGATGCGAGGCGGTTTTACGGGCAGGAGTGCATCCGTGTCGCTGGGGGCAGAAGGCAGCCTGCTCGGCTGGGGATCTCGGCTCCGCTCCCTGCTCGGTGCTGGCAGCCTGTCCTGCTGCCAGTGCCAGCCGGTGGCGAAGGCTCCCTTGTGACAGGGCTGGGACAGGGCCAGCCCAGTGCCGGGTGCCAGGCACAGGTCGGGCTTGCTCAGGTCTCCGAAAGCTGAGCTTGGTGCGTTCCTGCTGCTGAGCTGATTATCGGGGGAGCCAGCGAGCATGCCTGGGTGACACCCAGAGTACAGTTTCTGCCTGAAGAATTTATAATCTGAAAATAAATCCAGAGGGTGCGTGCGACTGAGGTCAACAAAGACCCCATGCGCTGGGGTGTTGGCAGAGTGAGGAAGCCCAGCAGGGGGTCAGTGGCCGGGGCTGGGCAGTTGCTCTGCAGCCTTACAGAGTGCAAGAAGCTTGTCTCGGTGAGGAGGAGGAGTTGGTTGTCGTGCACAGGGTCCTGCGGCTCTGGTGGTGGCTGTGCTGTTGGGTCCAGCAGCTCTCCTGGTGGCAGGTGCAAGTGGCTCCAGCTGGAGTGGTCCTCGCAGCACAGGCTGTGTCCCGGCACCTCGAGCTGTGCCCGGCTGCTCCCTGAGAGCAGGGTAGGGCCGGCCGAGGCTCTGCCCTGGAAGCCAGCAGCTACTCACATCGCATCCTGTGCTGTCCAGGGCAGCTGTGCAAGAGCCCCGGGGGTGTCGGGGCCGGGAGGGAGCAGGATCACTGGCTGCCTGCAGCTGCAGCCCCACTCACCCCTGTTCCCGCAGCAATGGCAGCCATCAGGAAGAAACTGGTGATCGTGGGAGACGGTGCCTGTGGAAAGACGTGCCTGCTGATCGTGTTCAGCAAGGACCAGTTCCCCGAGGTCTATGTGCCGACGGTGTTCGAGAACTACATCGCCGACATAGAGGTGGACGGGAAGCAGGTAAGGAACGCGTCTGGGGCACAGCCCTGGGCTGGGCAGGTGGTAAGGATTGCTGCTGCTGGGGAAGCCAAAGAGCTGCTGCTGGCCCCGTGAGCTGCCTGCGGGGTCTGTGAGCCACTGAGCGATGTCCCTGTACCCACAGGTGGAGCTGGCACTGTGGGACACGGCTGGACAGGAGGACTACGACAGGCTGCGGCCCCTCTCCTACCCGGACACGGACGTTATCCTCATGTGCTTTTCTATTGACAGCCCGGATAGCCTAGGTAGGGCCCAGGGAGTAGGGGGAGACCTGGGGTCCCTCAGGGCTGGGTGCTGCTGGCTTAGCCCCCGCCAGCACCTTGGTGTCCTGGAAGCCCCCACGCTGCCCTGTTGGGGGAGGTGCTGAGTCTCCCCTCTCCATCCTCTGGCTTCATGCATACTCAAGGAAGGTGCTGGGAACCTGTGAGCTTGGAGGTGCTGGGAGAGGCTGCGCTGCTCCCCGCTCTGGCCCCTGCTCTGGTCCCCTGTGCCCAGCTTGGTGGCTCTGGGTCTCAGCAGGGCATTTCCAGGCCATCCTCCTGCCCCACATTGTGCAGGGGGCGCAGCCTGGGCTGGGACTGGCGCTGCTGTGTGTCCCAGCGCTCTGTGGGTCAGTGAGTGCGTGCCTGCTCCTTGCAGAGAACATCCCCGAGAAGTGGACGCCAGAGGTGAAGCACTTCTGCCCCAACGTGCCCATCATCCTGGTGGGGAACAAGAAGGACCTGCGGAACGACGAGCACACACGGCGGGAGCTTGCAAAGATGAAGCAGGTGGGGATGTGCTGGGGCCGGGTATGTGGCCATCGGGGTGTCCCAGCTGTGCGGTGGCGGAGGCTGGTGCTGGAGTCCCCTTTTCCTGGGCCACCTTGCTAGGGCTTCCCTCCTGCAGCCCCTGATCCGCGCACAAGGGGGTGGCCCGCAGGCAGTCTCTGTGCTTCCTGCTGCTGGCGGTGTTCCCGAGCCTCCTTTTTAATGCTGCCTAGGAGCCTGTGAAACCAGAGGAGGGGAGAGATATGGCCAACCGGATCAACGCCTTCGGCTACCTCGAGTGCTCGGCCAAGACGAAGGAGGGCGTGCGGGAGGTCTTCGAGATGGCCACGCGCGCGGGCCTGCAGGTCCGCAAGAACAAGAAGCGCCGGGGCTGCCCGCTGCTGTGAGCGGCGCCGGCGGGGACGGCTCTGTCCCGAGCAGCGTCCGGCCCTGCAGGGAGTGCAGACACCGCAACGAGCGCTCGTCCTGCTGGTGCCTGCCCCCAGTCCTCTGCACCAGAGCTGCCCCCAGGCATCCCTGTGCCGTGCTTGGAGACAACGCCTTTGGGCCCTGTCGCTCTCTGTGGGCCCTGCAGTCTCCCTGCTCTGCTCTGGGCAGATCTGGCAGAGGTGGGGGCTGCTGGCCGCTCCCCGCAGCTTGCCCTGGTGCTCTGCCCCCCCCGCAGCCGTGCACGCGGACGGCGCACACCAGCATTTTGTACGGACCTGCCCAGGGCCATGCTCAGCCCTGTCCGAGCAGAGCTGCGCTCGGCTGCTGCCAGCAGCGCTCTGCGCCCCAGGACCTGCACCGGGGCCGTGCCTCGTCCAGCATTTAGAGTGCCACTGCCTTCTTCGAGTCTGAGTTCGTTCCGGACTTAGCACCAGCAAGTGGAACTGTGTAGTTGGGAAAATAAATGCAAACGGGTACTTTAGTAATTGTAACGCTGCATGTGCGGCATCCTTCTGGCCATCCTCACGGGCCCGATGCTGCTCCCGGGCTGTGCTCGGTCCCTGGTCCTTTAGTCCCCCAGACAGCACCCAGGACTCAACACCGACATGTTTTTCTCTAAATGTTTATTCCAAGGAAGCAAAATTAGGTGTGCCTGCCCACCGCCCAGCGTGGGGGCTGAGGGAGAGCAGTCACAGGACAGTTGGCTTTCCATGGCCGTATCAAAAACTGCTTAAGATAAAAAACATTATATGGTTGGTGGTCCCATTCTGCGGGGGGGCTCTGCCCCATGGTCTGGGTCGGGCTCTTGGCCGGCAGCCACAGCCACCCCTCTCTGCTGCAGGACCCGTCTCAGCAGCACAGCCCAGGCTCTGCCCCGCTGCTTGGGGATGCACTGAACACCAGGGGACAGAGCATGGGGGGAGCAGGAGGCTGCAGGGGGCAGGCCAGAGGTGCTGGAGCTCCGTGGGGCTGTTCTGGTTGAGGCTGGGGGTCCTGTGGGGACATCCCATGACTTGGGAGGAGCACAGCGGACGGGCAGCTCCTAGGAAAGGGCCCGCGCTCGTTACCTGATGGCTAATTGCTGAGGTGCAGAGAGTCGAGGTGGGCAGTGAGGCTGTCCTCGGGGGCCTCCTCCTCGTAGGGGTAGCCCGTGTAGCCGCCCTCCTCCCTGCAGTACCTGAGGAACCTGGCAGGCACAGCGGGGCCGCGGCACAGCCGTGAGCATGACCACGGGCAGCAGGGCCAGGGGCGGCTGAGCGAGGCTCACCTGTGCCAGTGCTGGTCCTTGCTGAGCACAGCTGGGTTACCCACCACTATCAGCAGGGCCTTGGCCCTGGTGAGGGCCACGTTGAGCCTCTGAACAAGGGAACAAAATCAGGGTTTCACCTCCTGGTACCAGGCTGCAGGGCACCCGGCACCCATGGCAGCTCTGCCTGGTGGTCGCACCTTGGGGTTCTTGAGGAAGCCCAGCCTGAAGATCTCGTCGAGCTGCAGGTACTCGCCGCAGCTGCGCACGGTGGAGATGAGGATGACACGCCGCTCCTGGCCCTGGAACTCCTCCACAGAACCCACCTGGGGCAACAGGGGGTGAGCAGGGCTGGGGCTCCACCACCCGCCTAGCGGCACGCGGGGCCCATCGGTACCTTCAGCTTCTCAATGTCCGCCAGTGCCCGCAGGACGGGGTCCTTGGAGGTGATGGCCTTGCGGATCTTCTCCACCTGGGGGTGCGGGCGGCACAGTGCAGTGCAGCTGCTGGGGGCAGGGGCTGGGGGGCGACTGAGCCTCCCTGCTCCCGCCCGCCCCGCACCTGCTTCCTGTAGGGCGAGATGATGCCGATCTCCTTGGGCGAGATGGTGGGGCAGCCCTGCCTGCCCTGGCTCTGCAGCAGCTTCCGGAGGTACTGGGCCAGCACCTCGATCTCAGCCGTGTTGAAGAAGGACGGGCTCTTGGCCTCGCGCTCGTCTTCCCCGCAGACCCCGTGGAAGATGATGGGGAAGCCCTGGTGGGAAGAGCCGGGGTTGGCTCCGCTGCAGTTTGGGGGCTGCTCCTGGCCCCCGTGCCCCATTTACTTTTTTGGGAAGCTCCTCCCAGGCGCAGTAGAACTTGCGAACATCGAGCTCATTGCACTCGTAGGCCTTCAGCTCGCTGTCGTAGAAGAGCTCATTGGGGATCCTAAGGATGGCCTCGTGGGACCTGTCGGAGGCAGCACAGTGCGCAGGGGGGCCCTGGTGCCCTCCCCAGGCACCCAGGACCATGGGTTTGCTCCACGTCCCACAGGGCCGGGGCACTGCCAGGTTCGGGGACACCCGTTGGGAGCGGAGCCGGAGCTGCACCGTGCGCTGAGCTGCAGAGCACAGCGGCCCCGTCCCAGCCCGTGCCCCCTGTCCCCACCTGTAGTTCCAGAGCAGCTTGGTGACGAACTGCGGGTTGTAGCCTTCGCTGGACTTCATGTACAGGGGGTTGTGCAGCATCAGCCGCTCCAGGAGCGAGGTGCCTGCGCACAGCCAGACCCGTGGCTCCCTGCGAAGCCGTGCGGGTGCCGTGCCACTCCCAGCCCTGCCCTTGCTCACCCAAGCCATGCTGCATGGCCAGCGGCGACCTCAGAACAGGGCCCAGCTGCTGGGGGTCTCCTGCCAGCACCAGCTGACCCCCGTTGGGGTTGGTGTCCAGGTCCATGGTAGTAAGCAGGCCTGGGCAGGGAGAGCTCATCGCGGGCTGCTCGGCAGGGAAGGGAGAGCCCTGGGCAGCGATGCTGACCCCAAAAGGTGCCCAGCAGCCACTCACCAGCGATAGCAACCACGCTCTCTGGCTCTACCGCGTGGCCGCACTCATCGATGAAGACGTGGGAGAAATACCCGGGGGGAAAGTTGGCCGATGCCAGCCTGGGGAAAGGCTGGGTGAGGCGGCTCTGCCTGCCTGCTGGCCTTCCCCCCCTCGCCATCACCCTCCCCAGGCCCCCCTCCCCGCTCTCCCGTACCCACCCTACTGCACCCCAGCAGGGCTGCCCCTCGCAGCTGGGGCACGAGGCAGCCCTGTGGCTGGTGCAGATGCCCTGACCTTCCCGCTGTCACCAGCGTGGTGATGAGGATCCGGTAGGAACCCAGCTGCTCCTTACTGGGGTACACGTAGCAGCCCTCGCTGTCGTCCCAGTTACAGCAGGGCTGGAATGAGGCATTAGAGGGGAGCCCCTCTCTTCGGGGCTGTGCCTCAGGGGGCGTGGTGGGGGGCACACACCTACCTTGATGTCTGCAGGCACCTCCCGGTGGTTCCTGGAGCTGGCCATGATCCTGTAGACATAGCGGGGGGCGATGTCCGTGATGAGGCGCTGGCACAGCAGGTCGGCGGCACTGTTGGATGGGGCACAGGCCAGGATCCGGGCATCCTTGAAGCATGTCCACACCTGGAGGGGGGGAAAGGCTGAGCCCCATGGGCCGAGCAGCAATGCCCTGGGCTGGCCCTGGGCCCTGGCCACCCACCTGCTTGATGGCCTCCACCAGGGTGACGGTCTTGCCTGTCCCAGGAGGCCCAAAGATGAGGTACGGGGCTGGCCTGGACATCCCAGTCACGATGTGCGTCACAGCCCTGCACTGCTCCGTGTTTGCCTGCAGCTTGCGGTCGAACCATCTGGGGAGGCAGAGGCTGAGCACGCTGGGCACCTCATTCCCTTCTGTCCCATCCCAACCCGCAGAGCATGGGGACTCACCGGAGCTGGTAGGTGCCCGTGAAGAGAGACCTGTTGCAGGAGGCCGAGGGGAAGAGGATGTTGGCCAAGCCCCGCTCCATGGCCAGGGCAGTGGCCCGGTGCTGCACCTGCAGCGGCAGGCGGCTGAAGGTGAAGGTCACGTCGAACTTCATCTGGTTCACAAACTTGTTCATGAGCCTGGGAAGGAGTGGTGTGAGCGGGGATGCTGCCCCGCAGCCTCCCCTGCCCCTCCCAGCCCGTGGAGGCTGGCACCACTCACTTGGAGGAGAAGCCCAGCCAGACCCGTTCCAGCTCCACGCTGTGCACGTAGCCCTTGTACTGGACGAGTGGGGAGCTGCCCCGCTCGCTGTGCAGGCTGGCGAAGAGGTGGTCACCCCGCAGCACGGACGGGCGGTTCTCAGCCACACCGGGCACCTGCACCGAGGCATCACACTGGGCTCCTCCGCCACCGCCCCGAGCCCTCCCGCCCAGCAGCACTCCCCACTCACGTTGAGGACCAGCAGCGCCTGTTCCTTCACCATGGGCACCTCCTGCATGTCATAGCGGCGGATGTCCACCTCCAGCTGGATCTCCTCCAGGTGCAGCAGCAGCTCGAACTTCTGCTGGTAGTTCCCAGCTTGCAGCGGGGCCTCCAGCAGCGACCTGGGGGTCAGCAGAGGGGATGTCGCTGTACCCAGTATGGCCCCTGGGGACACGGGGCAGTAGATGGGATGTGTGCAGCACGGGAAGGTGTTGTCCTGCCCGTTGGCACTCACTGCATCTTCACCCAGCTGGAGTCAGGGCTGGTCTTGGGTCCGAGCATGATCGTGTCCTTGAGGCTCTTCGGGTACATGTAGGTTTTCAGGGGGATCTCCTTCTCCAGCTCGTTCTTCAGGGAGCTGGGCAGAGGGGACAACAGTGCTGTGCTCCCCCCAGGGCTGTGACCACAAAATCCCAAACCCTGCTGCCACCAACCCCGCCCAGGGACGAAGCACCAGCGTGTGCTGGTGCCCAAAAGTCTGGTCCCCATGAACACAGCCTTGACCCAGCCAGGGAAGAGCCAGGGCCCTCCACACGGGACGGCAGCGGGCAACCTGCCCCGTACCTGACGGGGGGCACACCGTCCTCGGTGACGACTGTGATGGGGTGCTGGAGGCTGGCCTGGTAAGGCTCAAAGGGTGCTGAGGGCCCCAGCTCCCTGGCCAGCTGGCTCTGAGCGATGGCAGCAATAGAGCGCCCAATGCTGAAGGACTCGTTGGGCTCCTTGGTGAACTCAAACACCACCACGGCACGGAAGAAGCCATTGTGCGTGGCCAGGCACCGCACCCGGATCGGGTACACGCCGCCTGCGAGGCGAGAGGAGAAGGGGAGCTGGGGCCAGTGTCCTGTCACCCCGGGGCAGCACGGCGAGCGGGGGCCGGGCTGTACCTGGGTGCAGCAGCAGGGCCTGGCCCTGCGTTGCCCCTTGCTCATCCTGGAAGGAGAACTCCCGCCGGCGGCGCAGAGGCTGGCAGCGGTGCAGCGTCACGGCCTCCGTGCCCTGGTTCTGCACCTGGATGGTGATCGTCCGGGACTCACCGCGTGTCACGCGGAAGCGGATGTGCCCGTTCCCCAGGTCTTCCTGTGAGACGATCTCTACTCCGTGCTTCCCACGGATGAACTCAGCCCTGTGGGAAAAGGGCAGTCAGGCTTCCCCAGCTGGGGCGGGGGTGCCCAGGCCCCCTGTGCAGCATCGGGGGGTCCTACCACTTCTTGGCACGGCTCTGCAGCACTCGTGGAGTGGAGCTGGGCTGCTGGCCCGAGGCAGGTGCAGACACCTTGACGGCTGCTCTGGGTCTGCGGTACTGGTCTGCCACCACCACTCGCCTGCTCTCCTGCCAGGAGCAGCCAGTGTCAGCACAGGCCCTCAGCGTGTGCCCTGGTCCTGCCAGGAACAGGGGACCCCCTGGAGACTGTCCCCAGGGGTGCAGAAGCTGCTGCGCTGCCCCAGCCCCGGGCTTTCCTTACCTTCTTGAAGTGCACAGACTCCTGGCTAACCTGAGCCCGGTGGGACACCTTCAGGGCATACAGGACAGAGGAGAAATTGGGCATTTTCGTATCAGTCCTGCACATAAAAGAGAGAATTTCTGGCTGGGGAGTGGAAGGGAGTAAGGAAGGGCCCCTCAGCCCAGCCACTCCCTCTGCTCCGGGGGTGAGAGAGAGAGGGAAAAGGACTGGGCATTTCTCACTGGCCCCGTGCAAATCTTGCACCCCTGTGGGCTGCTCCAGCACCATTGCGCTCTGCCATGGCCATGCCAGCGCTGACGTGGCAACGCTGTCTGCCCCCCCCAGCCCTGCAACCTTGCCTCTGCCCGTGCACGGGCGGCAGGGATGAGGCTGCCAGGGGAGGGCTCAGCATCCCACACCCAGGGGCTGAGCCTGCACCCAAGAGGCCCACCTCCTCCCTCAGCCTGGGCCCGTCCAGCAGCCAGATGAAGCCCAGCTTCGCCAATGATTAACAGCGGTGATGCTGCATGGGGGCAGCGTGACCGGTGTCCGCAGGGTGAGGTGGGGAGCGCGCGGGCAGGGGGTGCCAAAGGCAGCTGCTGGATGTCCCCACAGCCACGAAGACCCCAGCAGGGCTGCGGCGAGGCGGTGGGCGTGGGGGGCACGAGGCCAGCGTCCGGAGAAGTCGCTCACGGTGTCCTCAGCCCCGCTGCCCCGCAGCGCTGCTCCGTCTTCCCTGGGAGCAGGGCCCCTGTGCTTGGCGATTAACGCGGCCAGGTCCCCCCACGCCGCTCGGTAGCACACGGGCCCCCAGCCCACCCCAGCGGGTGGCGGAGGAGAGCCCCGAAGGGGGGCAGCCCCGAGCCGCTGCAGGGGACCGCGGGCAGTGCCGGGGCTCTCACCTGGCCCGGAACTCCTGGCTGTAGATGCCCCGCAGCGTGTCCCGCCGGCTCTCCTGCTCCCGGCCCGTGTCCCGCAGGAACTGCACGAACTGATCCCCGCACCGCTTCGTC
>VXAV01007158.1:83600-94950 GCA_013399715.1 Alectura lathami | reverse complement strand
GGAGCGCCCGGGCGCGCTGCGCTGCTGCAGCCGGTGGTGAGGGGTGCGAGCCGCGGAGCTCCCGGTGCTGCCCCGCGAGCAGGGCAGCAGCGACAGCGATGGCTGTTTGCCGTTTGGCTCTGCCTCTGCTTTCCTGTGCGTTAACTCTCCAGCCTGCCTGGTAAGCACGGTGATCCTCGACGTGTCAGACGGCTCGAGGCGCTGGGATCGCTCACGGTGCCGGGCCTGCAGCTGCAGGGAGATGGGGGAAGCCTGCTGCTGCCGCTGCTGTTGTGGGGCTGGGGGGCTCCTGGCTCCCGTAGCGCGGCCGATGTGCTCCGCAGATGGCCGCGGTGGTGCAGGGCTCCCGCACAGGTCGTGGGAGGACTCTGTGAGTTGGAAAAAGTGGGTGTTGTTCTTGGAAAAGTTGCTTGTAAGCCCTTTTGACATGTTTTACAGGCAGCATGCTGGGACTCTAAACTTTGATACGTTTGAACTCTTTCTGAGCTTCCCTGGCCCAGCTGAGCTGCAGCCCCTGCTTGCTGTAAGGGCCTGGGGTCAGGGTTTGGCTGCTGCACACCTCGGTGGAGGGCCCCAGTGTGCCAGCCTTGATCTGGCCTCAGTCTCGTCTGAAACCTCTGGTTGTGAGTAGAGAATAGCTGACAGCTTTGAAGATTGGAACACCTTTAGACATGTGTCACCACTGGCCCTCGTTTAGCAGCTCAGCTGCAGTGAGTACTGCTGAATTTTGTTTCCCAAGGAGCTGGGAGATGGTTGAGGCTGGGATAGGTGAGTGTGCTGTGGGGAGTGAGTTGGCCCTAAAAGGCAGTTAGCTAAAGATGGAGAGGAGCACAGAGAGTTTATCTTAAGGCTGGGGCAAGCAGTGAACTATTTGCAACATAACCCAGAGCAGGAAAAGCCTGGCCTTGAGGCTTAGGCTGTGCTGGTAGATAAAAGCTCTGTTGTGTGCACAGCATTATCTCAGGCTTCAACTTCACATTCTTGGAATTGCTACAGTGCTTGTCTGGATGGGCCCCCAGCTGTACCTTCACCGCTCCTCCACATCGCCCTTCACCTCCAGAGCAGCGCAGGGAGGAAACCCTCCCTCCCAGCACCAACCCTCCCTCCCAGCACTGGCAGCAGAAGCTGCCTGTCCTTGAGGAGTGCTTTGCACACAGCTGTGCAAACTGAGCAGAGCACAACAACCCTTAGCACTGAGGCAGTCTTGCTTTGTCTAACGCGCCTGACACAGGGTGCATGTCGGACTAGATGGCCTTCGAAGGTCCCTCCCAACAGAACTGTTCTGTGCATGGCACGTTAAGGATCCAGCACTTTTTCACAGGTTGATATAAGAGGCTGGTAGATGTTGCAACACAACTCAGGTGATTAGCAAAAACCCCCTTATCAGTTACACTTCACCAGGGTGAAGTGCTTCATTAAAGCAGTATGACTAATTTTCGTTCAGCCTGAAAGACTCACACCTCCAGTTCCCTGGTCTGCGTATCAGGCTGGAGCAATCCTTAGCTGACACCCGCAGTTCTGCCTTCAGGCATTAACACAGGTGAGACCATGAAAGAAGAGACACAAATGCCTTTAGCACAAAGACTGGTGTATTTCTACCAGACTACACAGAGGGTGCCTGGAGGATGAATGCTCAGTCTCAACAGCAGATACAAATATATTTTATTTTGACAAAACTTTGCACAAAGGGTAGATGCCTACTTTGCAGTATTACTGTGCAAATCCTGAAGCACAGAGCACAGGCAGCCCTGCCCCTACCTTCTAAACCCCTTCTTTGTATATTTAAAAATAGGAAGACACTAGCCAGTTCAAAAAACAGAACCTGCAAAAAGGCCCAGTGATAAACAAATGTAAACAAGGCAAAGTGAGTTAACCAAAGAGTTTCCTTTCATGATGAATCCAGTTTCTAAGCCTTGACAGAGGAAGGCAGACACACCTCTTCCATCTCCCTTTTAGAAACTGACAGGACTGCTATTTTTGACTTCGCAGAAAAAACAAAGTAACAGAGCAAGCAGTTACAGCAATGAAGAGACTAACTCCAGAATTCCCCTCGGGTATGACAAAAAACTGGCCACAGTAGAGACAAAATGGAAAGGTTATTTCTCCCACTTTGGTGCAAGTTTATTTATTTTGTACACTGCCCATCCATACACCTGTGATACAAATCCTATGAACCTGCCACAAAGCATTAAAGCACAACATGCCTGTTCTGTAGACACCTGCATTTCTAATCTTCATCCAGCCTGCACAGATCAGCAGTGGTCCAACGCACACTTGTAGTTCCACAAAAATGCAGATGTCTGATAACCGTACACACAAGAGGGAAAGGAGAGCAAAAATGTTCACTGGTAGGGAGCATGGCTCAAATTTTCAGATTTAAAAAAAGTCCCTGGAAGAGCTGGCTGTGTGGGGATCTCTGTAACGGGTTTTGTAAACTCATTTGGTACAGTAAAATCTAAGCCTACAGGCTCTTGGCTCTGTGGAGGCCAGCAGTGAAGCTACTGGGGAGCACTGGCTGTACCGTGCAGTTACCACGCCTTGCAGCACAGCGCCCGGAGCTGTTGGCAGACCTGACAAACTTACGGGAGTACCTGGAGTGCTGGGTGCGGGTGAAGGACACGCTCTGCACCCTCATCTGTATTTATAATAGGGCTTTTCTAGCTAGGAAGTTTTCCAACCAGTACAATTAGTGATTGAGAGCAGCTGTACTTCTGGACCACGGACACGGCTTAATTAGAATGACCTATCAGTATATGCAGTCACAACAGGAAGCTTATGTGGCAGGAAACACAAGACACAAAGACAACGCTATTTGTTCCACGGTTCTCTTTGAGGCTAGAAAACCTGTTAACTTCGAAAGCCCTAGAAAAATGCTGCACTGGTTTAGAAACCATCTACTTGGCATAGGACCACATTTGTTTTTTGCACACACACATTTCATCCAGCTCCTCATTTCCAATTAAGCATTCTGCATTTCTTTGCCAATCTTGTAGCTGAGGATTTTGTTCCAGTCGATCTTGGTGCGGGTGACAGGCAGCTGCCGGCGTAAGGCTTTGAAGGTGGTGTCTGACATAGTCTGGTAGTTCTCACTGATTGCTGTCTGCAATGGCAAGCAGATTCGGTTACAGCAGGAACAAGATACTCTGAAAAAGCATCACTGTTAAAGCCACAGAGCCTTCCCTGTGAGGGGAAGGCACACTGCTAATAATGCAGTCACCAGCGTGTGTGCAAGCTAAAGGGTTTCTGTTAAACTCTCCAGTGAATGTAGCAGCATCTCCTTAGGCGTCCCTCTGACGTACCTGTACCAAGCCTCCTTCCAGCACACTCGCTGGGGCAATATAAAAAGTTCTCACCTTTCCTTTTCAGCATTTTTACCTGTCAGAGGAACACATTTAGACTCACCCACTCCCCTTCCACACTTGCTCCAGGCACCATATGTAACCCTTTAAAATAACTACACAGCAAACCTGACCGTTAGTTACACGCAGCTTCACAAGTAGCTTGTGACAACAAACACTAACGCCCCTCTCTAAGTAATTCTTACAGTCAGTACTGGATTAAGTCAGAAACAGAATTCGAGGTCAACTGCCCACATTTTGTTTAGCTGTAAATGCAGACTGACGCGGTTCCATGACGCTTGTTTACCAACCACTGAGCTTACCTGATACTCGTTTTCTGCATTCTCTATTATCTTAATAAATTCCTTAGCTGTCTGGACATCACTCTACAGAGGGGAAAAATAGATTTTTTCATGTTTAAAAATAACTTATACACAGTGAATTTCTTCTCACATGACAGGCTGAGCACAGATGAGGTGGGTAACATGAGGTGGAAGCTGCTGACATTCATAGCTGGATTCCTTCCACTCACTACAGACAGCTCAGTGGAGCTCCAGGTGCTAGCCTGGGGCTGTGCTCCAAACTGAGACAGGACTGCACCCTAGTGAGCAGAAGGGAAGCAGACCCTCATGGTAGAGGTTAGGGATTTTATGACTACTGCTCCCTCTGCTGTACTGCAGGACTACTCGTTTTCCCTGAGTATACCACTTTTACTTCCCCAGTATGTCTATGGAGAGGCACATTCTGCCCTCTACAGCTGACACTCATAAGGTAAGCTGTCCAGTGGAGACTGCAGTCTCTGCTGCAGTTTTATTTCAAGCAATTAAGAATCTGTTTTCCACAGAACTCTAAAAACTACAGCTACACTGCGTAGTCACTCTAAAATTACACTGAAGTCTATGGAATGTAGTCATACAAGCGTACGCTTCACGAGATGTTTAAGAAACTAAATAACTGCTTAATCATTGAAAAAAAATGTGGCATACTTACTGAAACCTGTACAGAGTCCTGGATGTCTTTGTGACTAACCAGCTGAACGTTACCATCTTCATAGTAATGAACCTAGACGAAGACGAAGCGCAGGTCACCACTAACGCTCACTTTGCAATCCCTAGAGCCCCCAAACGCTACCAGAATGGCACAACAGCTCGGTTGTGCCAGAGTTCTCTGCTTACGTGGAGACTAAAAGCAGGACGGATTTTCTAAAAGGTTTCATTCTTTGTCAAGACTGCACAAGATTATGTTAATGCAGTAATGCCTAGAGTTGAAATAAGAGCAATTATAAAAAATTCATAGAATAAGGTTTAGCCTGATCAAGTCAAGCAGACTCGGAGGCACACAGGGTAATGCTGTATAATTAACCACAGGCCAGGCTGTAGACAGTGTCCAAAACACAGAAGTCTAAAGAATTATTTTCCTGAATTGTATAGCTTAACATCTTGGCTCGAGGACATCTGCTGTACTTCAGCATCTCGCCTTGAGCCACATGCATGAGGGCAAGGCAGTTTTTCCTGTTACTGCCAGGCCATGCAGCTCACCTGGATCTTGAGCACTGCAGCCACCTGAGCTGTTGGTGGTGTGATGGTAAACTTCCACTCTGATCTCCAGCGACCATTCCTAAAAACAATTGAAGCATGAAAACTCTCTTTCCAGTGCGTGCTAACAAAAAGAGCCAAACTAACAGGAGCAATTCGTCCCTGCTGCCTCGATATCAGTACCGAAGTGCTCTATATGCCAACAAATTCCAACTTTGAAGCACAGCTCAGCATGGTGCCACCCCATTACAGGCTGGCTCCAGTGCACTTGTGCTCTGGATACGTCGGGGGAATCGGTGGCATCTGTTTGGCCCTACCAAGTGTTTTCCTCTGGGCAGGGCATTGAGCCGTGCCTCAGGGAAGCACCAAGGGGCTTGCAGGAAGAAACAGACTACAGAATGAGAAGCAGAACTCCTTGAGAAGCCCAAGGCTACGTGCCCTTCAGACTGTCAGCAGAGGTAGAGGGCTTGTTTGCGGACTAGTAAAGGAAGAACATGAACTGTTTAAGTAGTCTTACCAGAAATTTTTGGGCTGGAACTGGTGGCTCTCAATACAGGCAATAATTGTCTGCTGCCCATCTATAGATTTACCATAAACCTGTATTCAGAAAAAGAGTTAAAATGGCACAAGAGCTGAGGAAAGTCACTTCTATTGCAACTTCTATTCTTAGCAGCCCTGTGGAGGCTTGGTATTGTGGCACCTCACTGTGCACCACGAGTTGTGTAGTCCAGCACCTCCACTTGCAACTATGTGCAAATCATGCCTCCTGTTCTTTAATTGCAGGTGCTGATCACCAAGGTGAACAGCGAGGTCTAACATCTTTAGCAGTGTGCATGCCGAGGTACGTGCACCTTTTTTGGAATTATTTTGTTATTCCAAAGGTAGCAAAAACACTACTGAGGATGGAGAATTCAAGCAGCACCTCCTAGCACAAGCTCCACTCAAGGTCTGGAACGACACGGAGCAAAGAATTTTCAGTGAAACAAGATGGATACTCAACGGTACAGAAGCCATTGGGGTAATGATCTTTCACGTAGGCTCTCAGTGCACTGTCACAGGCATCTCTCCATTGTTTCAAAGCTGACTCTGTGTCCTCAGGCTGGGGATCACTTGCTTCTTTCCTTAAATGATCAAACTTAAAAGAGATTTTGTTTCTTGGGTCTAAAAATCTGCCATTGCCCAGATCACCATGTTCTGTGATTAAGACCTGAAAAACAAGAAATTGAAATTAATACATAATCCTGCTGTAAATGTGAGAACACAGGAAAAAAATAATACCAAGACTCCTCTACCCTCAGTAGGAACCGTGAGCATGTGGTAACGTATGGAGTTGTAAGCAGTCTTTAAATAAACAGCAATCTTTAATCGTTCATAGTTTAACTGGAATTCCAGTAACTTCAGTGTGGAGCTCCACTTCACACCGCATAGTTACTGGGCAGTAGCAGACAGCGCCCTGAGAACACTGCCTGTGCCTCTTACACAAGAGCAAAAACTTGGTAATGTGAGGAGGATGTGGGGGAAGGAGGAAAGATGATAACTTGCAGGTAGAAAAAAATCAAAGATCTTGATTAAAACCTTAAATAAATGCGGAACAACACAGTTACTGCTTTTGCACAGCGCAGTACTGCAAAGGGGGAGCGAGAAGTGTTTCCTCACCTGGTCATCATAGCCTTCTATCTTCACCGGAGTGAACTGATCCATGTTATACTGTGCAAATGCACTGTTAGGAATTAAGAACATGGCATTTAGCTGTACATTCACATTTATCTGCACTTAGGATCTAGACTACAGAAAAAATCTGCAACTTACACTTGCAGATAATACACACTAGAACTCTTACAAGATTTTTCAGTATACGTTATTGCTGATAGCTGTAAAAACCCAGGTGTAAAGCCGGGTTTATTTAGTGATGATCATGAAAGTACAGAGTTCAGAAGTAGAACAGCAGGCAGCCTGAGGGAAAATGAGCAAGCCAATGCAAAACAGACTCCAGCTAAAATTTAGCAGCAAGGTAAACAGCTAGGAGCAGACTAATATTTACAACAACTGTCTTCTGTCAGGACCTGCTGAGTGATGTGTCACAGCTCTAAACAAAACCTTAACATCAAAAGGCTTGTACGCATAACCTTTAGACACCCTCTGATGAGACTGCCCAAGTAAACAAGATATTCTGACAGCATTTTTTGAGGGCAGGGTGGCTTTTTATTTTTTGTATTTTTTTTTTTTTTAAGCTTTGGCTAAGGACTACTCAATTTTCAGGCTTTACTTGCCTCACAAATCATGCTTCAACAAGATCAGACATTGCTGCAGCAGAATTACTCTTCTTGGCAGAGTGCCTTGCTGTCAGTTCTGTATGGCCTCTACCCCACAAGTTCCAATTTAAGCCTTTTAAGAAGAACCAGCCATGCCTTTCATTATATATTTTGTTGGGGGATAAGGAATTACAGCAGCCTGCTCTCAAATGGCTTCCGTCATCACAGAACGAGGTTTGAAGTCAGATTGCCTCCACAGAAGCATGCATTTTCTTATGTTTGAAGCATTAACACTTACTGTGCTGCTCCTTCCCTGAGAAGATTGTCATTGTTGAGCAGTAACCGCACATCTGGAAAAGTGTTCAGATAGGTTATTGGTTTTCTGATCAAATGTTTCTCTAATTTTCAACTGTACAAACACAGGCACCAATGATTAAATCATTTCATTAAGCACAGGTGCTCCTAGGATGACAGCATGCTTTTCCCTCACTTCTGTTCAACCTTAGAAGCAGTGCACCGTGACCCAGCCACGGCCAAGATGAGAAGAAAATGCGAGCACTGTTCTTCACTTACCATTGAATACTTCATTGAACTCTCCAGGAGGGGCATGAGTGATGAACTTTGCAGCTATGCGCACCTGCAAAGACAAAAGATCACTCCCTGAGGCTGCAGCCCGCACCGCAGCAGGTCACGAGCCAGCCCACGGCTGACAGGAACAGCAAGCACCAGGTACAGGGAGAGACCCAGGCGTGGATTCTCCCAGAGGCAACCTCCAGTCTCACCAGACTAGGTGTTTTTCCTGTGCTAAGAGCAGAGCAGCTCCAAACACTCAGCGAGGAGAGCAAACTCCACACGGGCACCTGCAAAAATGGGAGCTTTTCAACCTCCACAGGGCTACTTTATTTTTTTTTTAGGAAAGTGAATGCTGGCTAGCCACTCTTCTTGGTGATGTTCCTAGGCAACATTTTTCCTGTCTTTGCTAGTCATCAGGAACCTAAATGCCAAGATACATGAACAAACCACTGCAGTAAATCTGACAGCTAGACCGTAACCCACAGCACAGCCACGCAGCTAAGGAGCGTCCCTGTGGCACAGCCTGTCTGCTGCTGATGTCTGGGTGATGAAGATGCCACTGACTGACAGCAAACAGTGTGTGGAGGATGAGAGGCGGATGCCTCTAGGAACAGTAGATCCGGATCTGTTCAGTTATTGTCATTCGAAATATCTCCTGTGGAAGAAGACCACCCAGTGCAGGGTGCTCTGGTTCCTCTGCAGCAGTCCCAGGGAGCACAAGGCACAGTCTGGCTACTGGCAACCACAAGGACACTCTTCTGGTGGAACTGATCTCCAAAGGCAAATCAGCACTACAGTTTTTGGGAACACAAGGCTGGAAAACATGAGCCCACCTGGTTCATACTGCATCTGTTAAGTGTCCCTCTAGGAGCTGCAGCACTGCGGGCAGGTGCGTGCACACAGGCAGATGACACAAACTCTTCTCGTCCACACAGCGCGTCCCGTGCACGAACACAGGGTGCATCTACTCGTACTTGTTTAGCCTCGCCCTGGCTTATCAATTAGGTGCTGAATTTGTCTGGAGCTGGCGAGGGATCCATTACAGGGCATCCTGGTTTCCTGTTACTGGTGTCATGCCATCCTTTCTCCAAGAGCTGTTGTCTCTCTGGAGTCTGTGGTTAACAAGAGGTCTTGGAACTGCTGCGTGCCAGCACTCCCGGCACGTGTTTGCTCAAGGACTAGCCGGTACCCTTCTTCAGCACATCGCTCCTTCCCTTACCCTGAAGCAGTATTTCCCTGGAAACCACACTGTGTTCTAGCCAGGAGCTGTCGCTGCAGTGAGGGAATTAAGGCATCTGCATCTGTCAGTGATGCAATAAGCATGTGAAAAGGCCAACTGGAAGGAAAATGCCTGAATGTCTGTAAACCCTGAGGTTGTAAAAGCAAACGCAGTGTCCTTCTAAAAAAATAGTAAAACTGCACTGTACCCTAAAATCAGATACGCAGCTCTTGGATTATTACAACCTGACATCTGCTGGAGGTGGCTGCAAAAGAGCGTTTGTTTGAACTTGGACTGACCCCCTGCTTTGCATTTGGAGCCCTAAAACAAAGCTGTATGTCTGTGTTCAACTATGCCAGCTGCATTACTGCCACAGCTGGAAAACACTCGCTTCTCTCAAGCCTGCCATGTTTCCTTAGAAATGGTTGGTTGCGTCATTTGTCACACAACGATTTAAAGCAAGGAAGGAAATACGCACCCTTCCCGACAGAGGGTCTATCGCCCCATTCCAACAGGGTCAGGTGACAGCTCTCCCTCATTGGACAGAGCTTCAGACAGAATCGACCGTTGTCCAGAGCAGACCTACTTCAAAAAAATGTGTAGGCCCCCTAGAAGCTGTAAAATTACCACCTACACAGTAGGCAACAATGCTGCAAGCTGCAGAACTGTGCTGTGCGTGGAGCCCTCACAAAGGGACCGTGGCTCTGACCCAGAGGTTGGTGCGGTAGAGGTTTCTTATCCTTGTGAGGGAAAAAAAAAAAAAAAAAAAAAAATATTGCAGGAGGGATTTTTGGTCTTCCACATGCTTCCACCTGGGCAGGATGAGCAAAACTAAATCAACACAGAGAGGATGCTGCATTTCAATCAAGCATCCCCAAAAAACCAGTCCTGAGCAAAGCAAACAGTGCCAGTGAAACTGCCCGCTGTATAAGGTAAGCCTTGCACTGATTCTCTTGTGGAGCAATAAAATACAAAGCATTAAACCAAACTGCTGAAACCAGGGCTCCAGGGCAGCAAACAGACCACGGAGTACGCAATCCCAGATGTCAAGCACTTGTATCACTATTACTTGCCACTTTCGGAGTCGGTTTGTCTCCACGCAGAGTCAGCAGAGCGGCAGGAAGTTCTTCTGCAGACGCGCGAAAACAAGGCCTGCTGCAGGCTGCCCTACTTCCTGGCCACCGCCACCATTTCAGGTAGCTCTGCAGCAAGCTCACAAAGCCAGCTTCCTTTTTCTGAAATGGGGAAAGAAGCTGATGGGGAAGCTTCTCAGCTATTAAAGCTGGCAAAATGGCAGCAGAAAGAATGTAGAGAATACACCGCAGCAGGCCTTAAGCTAAGATACACCCCAGCTTTCCTGGGGGGGGTATGAGGGGATAAATTAATTTTACTGCTACTAATTTAACTGCTATTACTGTTATTAAACAACTGCCGTAGTAAAGTTTGCTGCATGTTTCATTTTAGCATCCTCACTTAGCATTCATTATCGTTTTCTACTTGTGCCAGGCACGCAGCTCCTTAAAACTGACCCCAGGCGGCCTGGGCAGGGCCGTGAAGCAGGACGCAGGCTCCAGCCCCAGGTGGAATCCCACCACTTTGATGAATGAGGTCCTCGGGCACACGTAGCACAGGCTGTGTCTTCCCGGGGGTGCTGGGAGAGAACTGCACGTTTCAGGTGGGTGCAGAGGAAGAAGGGCCCAGCTGACCGCAGGCTCCTGACTCCTTCCCGGGCTAAAGCCTGGATGTGGCCTGCATCAGGGGCTCAGTGCTGCTTCCAGATCTGCTGCGGACCTGCCAGGCTGCCGAAGGGGATGCATTTCCTCCTTCGCTCCCAAACTTGACAGAGCTTTATTTTTGTTTTAATCTTCATACAAATGCAATGAAATGATGGTTTCTGTTGTAGCAGCTAAGGACAGCGGGTAAAAGGTCGACAGTGCACGGGACGGGTTCCGGCCACATACCGGGGACCGCACGGATTCTGCTCTGCAATGCTTGTTTCGCGCTGCTCCTGCGATCTAAAATACCGGTGGCTGAATCGAGCTGCTAAGGCTGCCGGCTTCCTTGACAATGGCTGTCACCACAATTAAACTGCACGGCAAGAGGAAAATCACAGCAGGCTCCCTGCTGCCAGGATCCCTGAAGGTCTCTTGGTGTCCCACAGCAAAATTTCAAGACACAAACCAGAGAAGCTACGTGCAATGTTTTTATGATGCGGGGAAGAGTTGCTGTATTTGGGTTTTCTTTAACCTAGGGCACGCAGTGGCCGCAGGCCTTCGGCAGCGGCTACCTGGCCGTTCCTAACAACTCAGCGCTGCCCTAACAGCCGTCTTTCCACATCCCTACGCGAGAGGAGCCCTCGGGCCTCCCTCCACGCCCCGACACAAACGCCCCTCGGTGTCCCGGCCGCACCGCACCGCAGCGCCCGGCGCCAGC
>VXAV01007158.1:44782-82735 GCA_013399715.1 Alectura lathami | reverse complement strand
GGCCTGGGCTGGCGCGGGGTGACCCTCGGGAGGGCCCTGCTGCCCTGCGGCTGCCGCGAGCCGGCCGAAACCCGAGGCTTCTCTGTTTGAGAAGCGCCGCTGGTCTTTTGGGGGGTCGTGTGTGGCCTGATTAACCGTCACAGCGGTACAGGAGCCGGCGGGCAGGAGTCTCCGATGGCCTGGTGTCACCCGCGGAGTTACAAAGGCTGTCTCGTGTTGTGCGTCTGTGTGTACAGCGGCGTTTAACAAAAAGCCCTCTGCGCTCTGCAGTTCTGCTCATAAAGCCTTTGTTTTTTGTCTCTTGACAGTGACTGTGTTCTTAAGCACTTTGACTCCAAAGTTCTACTTTGCCCTTACAGTGACTTCATCTTTTATATCTGGACTGATATTTGTAAGTAGTCCACTCTTTTTTTCGATCTTTCTTTCTTTTTTGAGCAACTTTAGCACCTCTGAGATGCGTCCATTAAAAGTGAATGCAGCAGACTTCCTTGATCAGACTCTAGAGGGTGCCTTTGCCCTATGGAGGTGCTCGTTATTTAGTCTCTCCTCTGGTGTACTATAAAAACTTTGATTATATGTTTTGTGTGCTGAGGTGGGTCTAGGGAAAATAACTTGTGTCCATTTTAAGGAACTCGGTCTTGTTTTAAGGAGGTGTGTGCCCATATACACCTGTGTGTACACATAAATATAGGAACAATTTGAGATTCAAAGCTCAGCAGACACCTGTGCAAAGGAACTGCTGAGGTTTTTATCTCTCCTAAAGTAGGAAGTTAAGAGTTTAGCCTCCAACAGTAATATTTTAGGGTTTTGTGCATATATTGAGGTACAGCTGTCTGCTTGGCCTTGGTGTAACAATAGGACTTGGGGAGGGAGGAACATGATTTGAGTAAGACTTTATTTTTTTTCAGTCTTTTCCATGTTAGGTGGGTAATGCTGAATAACAAGGCAGCCCTGAAATAGATAACTTGTATTAATAGATAATTTATTATAGATATTTAGGTATAGATAATTAATAGATTAATAGATAACTTGTATTAATCTGTATGTAGATAAGTTCTGCCTGCAGCCATTTGCAGGGGGATATCTTCATCTCTGATGTTTACGTTGGAAGGGTGCTGCCTGAGGACATTTCTGGTGCTTTTTTCTCCCATGACAGGTGTTTGAGTGGTGGCATTTCCGAAAATATGGCACGTCCTTCATTGAGCAGGTGTCTGTGAGCCACCTGAGGCCTCTCATCGGCGGCGTGGAAAACAGCCCTCCAGCACCAGCAGCGTTCTCAGCTGGGGAGAACGAGCCAAACAGGCAGAACATGCCAGGTGGTTGTTAATGTGTGCCAACAGTTTTCAGTAAGCTCGAAGGTGACAGTTCCGGATGAGTTGACTTTTAAATGGATTTTACTCTGCATTAGTGCTTGTAGTAGCTGGAGGAAGGCCTGCATCGTAGGAGGAGTGTTGTTAATAATGGGACTGTGAGTTAAGTGGTAGTGCATCTTTGATCTAAAACGTTAATTGCTTATTCATTTAGGAAATAGATGACATGTTCAGCTAATATTTAGAATGGCAAAAGTTACTTGAATATAAATGGCACTTTTTAATCTTTCCAACACGTGCTTTTGTACCCCAACGGTGGTGGGGAGCAAAAATGTGGTAGCAGAAATGTGGGGAGGTGGAAAAGGTGGCGTGGTTGTGGTCAAGTTGGACGAATCTAAGGTTAAAATGGCTTTCTAAAGGAAAGTTGCTTATGTATAACAGCATTGAAAAGCTGAAGTAGTTTGTGCTCTTTCTTCAAAAGGTCCTTTTTTTTTTTTTTTTTTTTTCTTTTTCAGAATGCAAGGTGTGGAGAAATCCTCTTAACCTTTTCAGAGGGGCAGAATATAGCAGGTACTTACTATCTTGCTTTACATGGTGTATTTTTTAAATCGTTTGGGAGCCTACACTTGACCTCTTTGCAGGACTTGTGCTAGTTATACCGGGAGACAACCAAGACCTGCAAGATTACAGCGGTGATTGATGCCAGTCCTGTGTTTAAAAGGCACCCACCCAAGCTTTGACAGTTTCAATGATAAGAATTCAAATATTATTGTAAACATAATTTTTTCGAGAGTAAAGTAGGAGAAAAATGTTCCCAGAATTATTCTCCTCATCTGTTCAAACCGTCCATGACAGCCCTGGTCGTACAGCTGTTACTGCTGTATTCAGAGGCTGAGACAGTGACTCCAGTCTGAAGTCTCTTACGAAATACAGCTGCACTGTAAGTGTCTGTGTGTTATTTTGCTTCTTGGGAAGCAAGTTGAGTGGGACTTCAGGATCAAAAAGACTTTGTTTCTTCCTACGGGAAGCCTTCTGGCAACCTGTTAAGACTGTGGAGCAGTGGTACTTGGAAACTGCTGGTGGGTGGCTCCAGTCTTTTCTTAGCACAGTTTTTCTGCTCTGGCTTGTTGGTGAGCACAGCAGGTATCTTCTTTGGCATCAGCACTGCTGTTTACTAGTAATGCATTTTGCTGAAATTTCTCCTGTTTCAGATACATGTGGGTGACTGGGAAGGAGCCGCTCACCTACTATGACATGAATTTGTCTGCTCAGGACCATCAGAACTTCTTCACGTGTGAAACGGACGCGCTTCGGCCTTCAGACACAGGTACCCTGTGGTGCCCTGTGTGTGAGGTGCACGGCGGCTGGCGTGTGTGCACAAGCTGTCGTGCCAAATGTTTTGTGAAATAGCCTTTCTCTTCTCCTTAGGAGGTTTAATAGGTGGGCCTAGGGCAAAGATGTTCTTTTTACCCCGTGCTTTCTCTGCTGAGGCTGTCAGGATCCTGACATTTTCAGATCTCTCAGTTTTTAAATAATTGGCTACACAACACTGAAAACCTGGACTGCGTTCTCAGCAGCCAGTGGGGTGGTGGTCTCGTACCAACCTTACCACGGCCAGTGCCGTCTCCATTGCTGTGTTGTTGTGTTCCTGTGTTCAGTGCAGACAGCGGTCCCTGCCCGGCTCCTGTCGGACGGGCTGCTGGCTTTACCAGGCTGCCGTGCTCCGAGAGCGTTGCTGGTCGGCTGCTTGTGACATTTCTGATGTGAATTGTGTGGTTTTGTTTCACAAATGGAGTGTATTGTCTCACTGACTAAGCCAAGACTAATATTTCGTTTCCAAAAGAAAACTCAACCATTTTTCCCCGTTATTCTTGCTGGACAGCAGAAGGTTTTGTTCCAAAAGAAACATGCAGAGATTCCTCAGTTTTCTTATCACGCTTTGAGGTACGCCAGATATGTCATTCCGTGGACGTCAGGTTTTGGAGTTTCTTCAGAACTGTTACTCAGTGTGAAGGCTGCTAGTTCTGCATAGGAAATATCTCTAATGTTGTCTTCTCCTGCTAGAAGCTGGTGTCCCGTTTGGGGATCCCGCTTTTCCCTCATGGAAGCATGGTGGGGAGAGGCTGCAGGATGCTGCATTCCATTCCTCTGCTCCTTGCCTGACTGCAGTTTTGAATTCAAGTTGTAATTAAAATTGCCCTTCCACCTGGAAGGATTTCGCCCCTTTTTATTTGCTCCCTGGAACCCTTTCTGATAAGGTGGTGGATGCAGGATGTGTTGAATTGGCTTTGCCCTGTGGCTGTGCCACACAAATGCAGTTGGTGCGTTTAATAAGAAATTGACCCTTTACGATCTGGTGGCTATCTAACACGGAAGTATTTTGTATATATGTGCAACGCAGACCTGAACTCTATCACTGTTTTTGAAGTTCTGTTTGAAAGCATAAATTAAAATTCTGTGCAGGTCTGTGCAAGAACCTGTTTAACAAGTGCTCCTGCCAAGCTTTCAGCAAGTCTTGGGAAATGTTTCCGAAATCTGTAACAATTTAGAAGTTGTACATCCGTCTGTATATGCAAGCTGTCTTTGCTTCTCAGTGCAGGAATATCTGAAAGGTCAGTGAATAATCCTCCTGATGGTGTTACTGTCTTAAACTGGGTTTGGCCCGTAATGAGAAGTTGCAGGATTCTGCTGAAACTCTTGCTGGAATTGAAGTGCTTATTTCCCTAGAACAGTTGCACAACAAACAGGAGTTAGCGGGATGGAAGTGAATGTTACCGCAGAACTGAGGCGTGAGCAGCCAGTATTGCCTCACCTCTCCTGACCTGCTGGCAGGTGTCTCTCCAGCCCCTGTATCTCAGCCTCTAAATGTTTTTGCAACAGTGATGCAGAAAGCCTGGCGAGAGAGAAACCCTCAGGCCCGGATTAAAGCAGCATACCAAGCCTTGGAGCTGAACAATGAGTAAGTTCAGGGAATAAGTTCGTTTGCTTTATTTCTAGTCCAAAAGATTAAATGGAGTGAAATTGAGCGCGCTGTCCGTTTCTTGTTCTAGTTAGAATTAGCAAATTTTCCCAAAGTTTGTATTTTGCTGTAAGACTGAAAAGGTTTCAGTTTTCTTGACACTGTTTTAACATTACTGAGTCGATATTCTGGTAGTTTCATGTAAGTGAAAGCTCCTTCTTTCTGATTCTTCTGCGCTTAAAAATAGTGTACTTTGTCCCTCGGAATGATTTGTGGCTTTTTGCCTTGTTACAGTTGTGCCACTGCGTACGTTCTTCTCGCAGAGGAAGAAGCAACAACTATTGTAGATGCTGAGAAGTATTTTAAGCAGGCTCTGAAAGCAGGAGAAACGATCTACAGGAGGTCTCAGAACTGCCATTCTCAAAGTCCCCAGCATGAAGCACAGCTGAGTACGCACTTCTGCATCAAGTGTTGTTATTTTTACGTGAGCAGAAGCACCAAGCTAGAGTCACAGTTAGTGATTCTAGTTTGGTTCCCAGTTCAGTGAGGCACTTCCTCCTGTTTCGGTGTGCTTCTGCATGGCGTGCTGCCTGATCTTCTGCGGCACCTGAACTGATCTAGCACGTGGCAGTCGTGCTGTGGGTTCATCATGGGTTGTCCTGCCGAGACTTGATGCACTGCTGGTGTGGAAGGCTGGGCAGACAGAGCAGGCCAAGGAAACAATTAGCATTTGGCCATAGCATCTTCTGTTACTATGAAAATGTTTTGGAAAAAACAGATTTTTGTTGTCATTTAAGCTGGTTAGAAGATGCTGGCGTTGGTCGAAATGGACTTTGGGTGAGACAGCAGTAGGAACTACTTTGTGTTTCTGCACGTGGTCAGGAGAAAGGTTGTGGGAGTTTTGCTGTGCTTTTGAGAGAGGGAAAGGACTGAAACTGGTAGGCTATTGGTTTTGTTTCTTTAATCAGGAAGAGACACCAATGTACTGGTCTATGTGAAGAGGAGACTAGCTATGTGTGCAAGAAAACTCGGAAGAATTCGAGAATCAGTAAAAATGATGAGAGATGTAAGTAATCCGAAGGAAGCTGAACAACTCCTGTTGTTTTCAGTCACATTGTCCAGATTGTTCATGTGGAATCCCTTTGTAGGATCACAGTCAGTCCAGCTGAATTATTTCCCAAAGAAGTATGCATGCCACGATACTTGATTTTCTGGAACAGGGTGTTTTTTTTTTTTTTTTGGTTCCCATATCTGGGATTTAATTTTATATGATATTAGTCATATGTTTACAGCTTTGTCATAAAAAATTTTGCCCCATCCCTGGATGTGTTCAAGGCCAGGCTGGATGGGTTCCTGGGCAGTTTGATCTAGTGAGCTAGTGGTTGGCAGCCCTGTCCACGACAGGGAGGTTGGAACTAAATGATCTCTGAGGTCCTTCCAACCCAAACCGTTCTATGATTCTATGATTGTTGTCCAGTTTGCTTCATGCTTGGCCATGCCAGAACAGCCGGCTTTACACCTCATCCTAGTCTATCTTTCCCTTGCCCAAGGTGTATCATAAAGTGTTTTTACGTGGGAAAATATTACTGACCAAACCAACTCACGGTGGGAAATATGCAAATCTGGGCTGAGAGCGTGTTGTGTGAACCTCGGTACACTTGTTTTCTAGTAGATGAACAGAGGGAAGGAATTGGTGGCTTTAAGGAAGGAACGGTGCGATTCTTTTTGTGCTGCTTGCTTGGCAGCATCTAACACTGTGAAAGAACAGAACATTGAAGAGGCTTAAATTAGAAAGCTGATTTTTGTTAAGAATTTCAGGCATTCAGGTGAATTTCTGTAAGTGCCTAATTTGTTTCTTTTTACTGATTTGCAGTTAATGAAAGAGTTTCCCCTTCTCAGCATGCTGAACATTCATGAAAACCTCCTGGAGGCGTTGCTGGAGTTGCAGGCTTACGCAGATGTCCAGGCAGTTCTCGCCAAGTATGATGGTAGGTGACAGCTGTCAGGAAGTACTGGTGGCTTTGTGTGAGTGGGTGGGAGATCTGGGCAAGGTGTGCCTGTCTAAAGCAGATGCTGTCCAGGACCTCATCGCTCCGACTAGATTCCCTTCATCATCGATGAATAGGTACTTCCAGAGCCTGGGCGGGTGGTGGTGGTGGTTGTTGTTTTATTTTTGTTTGTTTATTTATTTTGTTTGTTTGTTTTGAATGGTGAGCTCAAATTTAGGCAGGCTATAAGCCAATGCACACGTTATGTTAAGTTACCTCTAATTCGTAAAGAGATCTTGGAACTCACTTCGCCTCAGCTCAAGGATTATTTTAATTTTTTAATCTCTTCTGCATCCCTGGCTATGCCTAATTTCATCAGCCTTTCCCAGTTAGCACGTGGCCTCCCAAGTAACTGCTGTGGAGAGGCTGAAGGTGCTCTGCCCTTCTGTCGTGTTCCAGGCTTGGCCTCATGGTTCTGTGACACTGAGGCTGCTTGCCAGAGATTAGTGACAGAAGCATGCTGCTTGCCAGAGATCAGTGCTGTGCAAGCTGTTGTCCATTAAATGGCAGTGGTTTGCTTTCACTTTCCATCTAGCTGATACTTTCCAGGTGTTGTGCAAGTCTAGATAAAGGCTAATAAAATGTAAACTCACTTTCTTACTGTCCTCGAAGTATTTCTGCCTGGCTAATGCCCACATCACGAGTGCAGTGCTGCTGTCAGATCTGCCCTTCAAATCATCCTCAGCATGGAGAGACAAGGAAGCAGGGTTTTGCGGCAATGGTCCAGCACCCTTGGGAAGTCAGTGTGTTCTCTCGTGTGTCTCTGTTCTGCATGGCTGCAGGGAATCGGCATAAATCAGATATTGCTGAAGTCCTCTTGTTGTATGTGGCCAGCCCAGCTGCCAGCTCCTGTTATTTGATCATCCATGTTCTTCTGTGTGGGTTCTTTTGTCCTGGTACTTCCTTGTTAACATCAGAAATCATGACCCTTTCTTAAGAAAAGGTTTCTAATGTTTTTTTTAAGCATCTGGAAAAATGAGTAGGAGCTTCAAACTCTCCGTAGCCTCCCTGTGTTTTGCTTGCTACGACAGCCAGACTTCTAGTAAGTGATGGACAAGCCTAGGATGGGATTTACAAAAAAAAGCAAGAGCCATCTGACTATACACAACATGGTATTTGGGAATTAGATCCCAGACTTTGTCTGCTTTTAAAGTAAACTTGTACTGTGGAGTGCTAACCTTCCAATCTGTAATTGTCAGCCCAAACTTGGCCTCGGATGTTCTACAAAACGTGCAACTAATAGATTTCTTTTCCTGTGTAACTGGAAAAGAATGGAAATGGCATTTTCACTAGAATGTCTACCTGTCTGTCGTGCAGTTTTATGGGTCAACTTTTAGTCTCTCAGTGTTCTGTAAAACTCGGTGGTAATGTTGCAAAATTAGGGAAAGATTACAAGCTGGTTTTAAACCTCGTGGGTTAATACAGGAAAAGCAGACTCTTCTTGGGTGTAGGTTTGTACATGCCTTTCTCTTTGAATTCACTTTCAGTGTTTTGGTATGTTTTAATCTCTTTACTACCTAACTACAACGGAGTTTTTAATCAGACACTGACTGGTGACCAGAAAGAAGACTGCAAAGAAGTTCAGAGTTTCTGATCAGAGCTGAAATGTTTCAGATGTTACGTTTACTGCATGGTGTACCAAACTAAAAATCTTTCAGCTCAAGGGAAGAAGATTGAAAATGTTTGTCCTGCCTTAAAATCTGACAGCTTGATTATTTTGTTTATCACAGACATTAGTCTCCCGAAATCGGCAGCGATCTGTTACACAGCAGCCCTGCTGAAGGCCAGAGCCGTCTCAGAACGGTGAGTAAGCATTCTGTGGCAGCAGGGGCTTGTTGCTAATCATGAATTATGCTGTAAAATATGAAATATTTTAAAAAAGGTCTGGGTCCAATGTGTAACATATTTCTAAGAGCAAGTTATGCATGTTTATATATAGAATTGTGTAATTAACTGTGTGATGAACTGTGTAATATAGTGAAACAATTTAGAGTTTGTTTTAAGAATCCATAGAGCTGATGCAGGTGAAGGTGTTTCTTGGAAGCCCATGTGCACAGGTACCTCTGAGCACATCCTGCGTTCAGTATCTGGCTCCTGGTGCTGAGCAGTTCCTTGGTTGTGGGTCGGGTGCCCGGTGACCGTGGGGGTATATGGGGATTTCACTGCTTCTGCTCCATTTCTGTGGCTGATTCCAGCTTCACCTCCCCGTGCTGATGTCCTGTCAGTCTTAGGAAAGACCTGGGTGCTCAGTCACCTTGGGTGGTTGACATGAAGTTTCAAAAAGCTTAACGTACCTTTGTCCGGTGGGCTTGGATGATAGTCAAGATTCCTAACCCAGCACGAACATTTGCCTCCTAGAAAGAAATCAGTCAGTTTTAGTGAACTTCAAGCTTATAAAGCAAATAAACAGCTAGTTGGTGCTTGTTACTTATTGCTTCTCCTCAATATGAATTTTCCCTTTCAGATTCTCCCCAGAAACTGCCTCCAAAAGAGGACTGAGTACAGCAGAAATTAATGCTGTGGAAGCAATTCACAGAGCTGTGGAATTTAACCCTCATGTTCCAAAGGTAAGAGTATTCTATTTCCCGTTGGACCCCTTTATTGTTTTCTGAAAGAAGTCGTGTTACGTTATCTTCTTCCGTGAGCCCCATGTGTTCCTGAGGCTGATGATAACTCTGGAGTTATCAAACAGTCTAGTGTTTATATCATGTAGGTTTGGTGGCCAGAATAAGCTTTCTGTAGTAAGTTATGTTAGAACAGTTTTGCTACAAAAAGAAATGAAACTCAAGGTTGTGTAGCTGGTTGGAGAATCCATCAGTGTGTTAGTGAAGACCCTCCCTGGGTAAGGACAAATGTTAACAAGTACAGGATTAGACATTTAAAATCTCCGAAGCCAAACTAAGTTCTGCAAGCTATAACCACCATAGTATTTCAAAATACTTTTTTTAGTTATGCCTAGAAGCATGGCTCTGGAACTCTGCTTTGTGACAGATCTGCAGTCACTTATTTTCTTCATTTTGAAGCAAGGTTAAGAATCAGTACTGCTGCGTGAGGCGGCTTAACGTCTCGTCCCTTGAGGTGGCCGAGGTACGGATCCCGCTGAACACAGGGTGGAAATAAAATTTCACCCTTCTCTTTGCTGCTCTAGTGTTTGTGGTACATTCAGTTTGGAAGTTGAATGCAGGAGGTTTGCTTAGTTCTGGACCTAATCCTCTGCAAATGGTGCTGGAGTCCGGCTGACTGTGGCTGTGAGGGCTCGTATTATCCAAGCCCTCTGTTCTGTCTGCCTGTCCAATCCAATAGAATGTGCACTGGGGAAGCTAATTGCTGGGAGAAATTGCTGCTTGTTTGCATGACTGATCAAGAGCGTGGCAAGTTCATTTCAGACGGTCTCAGACAGATTTTTCTTTTGCCTCTGCCTTCAGGGGAAGAAGATTATAACACATTATCGTTATCTGAAGGTTTTTATTTTGTTTGTCCTTCAGTTGTTTCAGTAGTCTCACGTGCCATTTTTAAGAAGTTAGATATGTCAAACAATCTGTTTGCAAAATATGCTTGTAGTTCCGCAGACAATCGTGGAAACTCATGCCAGGTTTTGGTAATTTGATCTTCTCTCCTGATTGTATACCTGTCCATATTTTTGTCATGACTTTTTTATTTAAATGTTGCCTTGAAACCCTAATTTGTTAGACTGCATGGCAGAGTTTTATTGGTTGTAGTGGTCTAGTGGGGAAGAAAATCTGGTTTTTGAATTTGCAGTCTGTTCTGTCCCATAGACTAAAAATAAATAAACATATAAAGTAGAAATGTCTTTGCTGTGGCATCCAGTGGAAGTGTTTTGTTACGCATAACGTTTTGCATAAGGAAAATACTGCCTGTTGCTCTTTGCTCTGAGTTACACTTCTACAAAGATGGTTTTTGTCTGGGAAGTGAGGAAAGCGTTTTACAGTGCTGGAAAAATGGCACTCTAAAGCCATTTCCAATCAGAGATGCATGGCTGCGTTGTGGAGGTGTGTGAAACATCCTTTTCCAGTCACCGTCTGAATACCTTCCGAATTTGTATTGGGCAGAAAGACGATCTGAAAACTGCAGGAAACCAGCGTGTTTTCAGTGCTAATACCCTGCCTGGTTTATGGGTGAACATGGGCATCCCAGATCCTGGGGTTTTTCTGCGTCTCCGTGTACGTGGGTGTTGCACGTGGAGTTGGGCGCAGGCATTCCGAGTGCTGTGCTCCCTCAGGGGGCCTGGGGCAACAAAAAATGGGCGCTGGGGAGAGCATGAGGAGCCAGGTCAAAGGCCAGATATTTGAGACCATTTTCCCACAGCAGCCCTGTGTGAGTGATCCTTTACTGTGTTAAAAAAAAAAAAAAAAAAATTGAAGAGGATTAGAGGGGATTAGCAAGACTATTACCCTCCAGAGTGTGGGCCCAAGGCACTAAGAGAAGAACCTAGCCAGGCAGTAAATGTGCTTTATTTGGCCGGGGCACAACCCCTACTGCATTCCTTCAAGAATCTGAATGGGAAAAGTTAAGTCCTCAAACTGGATTAGTAAATAATCTCATAGTTTGTGGCATCTGCTGAAATGAATCGGTGAGCTGGCTGCATTCTTACACTTGGGGAGACAGTCAAAGGAATCGCCAGCTACATTGATCAAAGGTGGGGATTAGCTGTGGCTGTTACTGAGTGGGGCACTGTGTGCTGGCAGAGGGCGACCCGCAGGTAAGTACTAGAGCTGACACTGTCACGTAATTCTTTGGAAAATACTGGTCTGTTTGTAAAAGCGAAGCTCAGGAGGAGTACCTCTCTTTTTTTTGATACACCGTGAAGAAGCTCTCTTTCACAGTCAGTGAGATTTTGGAGTATTCTGTGTAACCAGGTCTGCTTTCCATTTTTACTTTCAGTATTTACTAGAAATGAAAAGCTTAGTTCTACCTCCAGAGCACATCCTGAAACGAGGAGACAGTGAGGCAGTAGCGTATGCTTTTTTTCATCTCCAGCACTGGAAGAGAATAGAAGGGGCTCTGAATCTGCTGCACTGTACATGGGAAGGCAGTAAGTATCTCTTTTCATCGTTTTTATTTTGTCCTGTGCAGCAGACGAATCTTTGCCTTTATTCACCTCAGCCATGACTCGTTCTCTTTGCAAGAACCTGGTTGCCCGGTTTAGACTCAGATCTAACGTCACTCCCTCTTTTTTCAGCATTTAGGATGATCCCATACCCATTGGAGAGAGGTCACCTGTTCTATCCCTACCCAAGCTGCACAGAAACAGCAGACAGAGAACTGCTGCCAAGTAAGTGCTTCATGAGCAGTAATAATAAAACACAGCCTAAGGACAGTTTGGTTTGTGTTGTTCTGTATTCACCTTGCTGTGTTTTCAGTTAGAGCTTCCCCTGAAGGCCTTCCAGCTACTTCTTGATATCCCTCCCAAGTGATTCTTAAGCATCTCACTGGTGTGTAGGGTAAACATTTTCTTGATTCTGTAAGAACAGAATGGCTCCTTTGGAGATGAAGCCTGTGTGAGGTACCTTCAGCCTGCAGTTGGCCGTTTTTGACAGCAGCAAAACGGACCAGTTCTTTAAATTACTTTTTAAGAGGAGTCATGGATTTGCTAGCTATCCTAGAGGAGTTGTTTCCTTTTAGCAAGGAGGTCTTCTCCAAATGGCCAGTACTTTATGGAAGCATGAGCCCACAGGCTTTATTCTTTTGGTAAGGCAACCTGAAAATAAACTATTAGGGCCCATGCTCATCATGCTTAGGAAAACAACATTAGATTAGAATTGTACTCTTAATTGTACGTGTTAATAGAATTCCTTTGGGACTAAATGTCTACACTGTGAAGAAACACGAATCCCACAGGACTGGAACGAGCTACTGCAAAAGCAGCAGCAGACCCACTGAGACCACAGCTGTGGAAAGCAGAACTACGCATACGTGTTTCTATTTTAAACCCTGAAGTTATGTTTAAAATGTGTAATTTAAATTTGCCCCCAGACTGCTTTAAATTACTCATTTCTCACTTTTGCAGGATATTGCAGAAGGAATTCCTCTGTTAGTGACTTAACCCTAAATTGTAGACTTCCCAGCATAATTAAACACCAACACATGCAGATATTTCAACACGATCATTCACGCATTCCTGTTATGCTTTAAATATAAAACTACCCATAAATAAAATAATCTTAACACTTTTATTGCAGTACTTCCTCAAGAAATCCTGATACTTCATTTTAAATAGATAAATTTTAAAAAGTTGTGTTGACCGAATTAATGGTTCAAAAGTCCTGCACTGATCTGACTAGGAACAGTTCCCAAAGGGCCATGAACATACAGAGCTGTCTTTCGTTGTCCTTACCTATTTTGGATTTGGTTCTAGCATACCAGTGGAGGGAAAACTAGCGCAAAAAGAATCCTTTCCATTTTTCACCCTCTCCTAACGTAGGCTGCGGCTTTTCCTATGCTGTGTATCTCCATGTGTTGAAATCCAGGTGATCTTCTGCACTGCAAGAGAATGTAACAGCATTCCGTGGTAGACAAAGTGATTTCTTTGATTTCTCAGCCAAGAGTGTGTTGCTGTCCTACTGTACCGTGCGGTTGGCCCTGCTGTGCCACATTGAGGGGTGAACTGATAACCCATGGGATATCATTAAACGTCTCTGAGTGGTGTTAACTGTGAAACTCAAAAGGCTCTTCCCAGTTGTGCTCCAGTCATACCTGTAAAAGCAAGACACAAAGCAAGGACTCTGCCTCCAACAAGCTGCTTATGTCCATAGAAACTGTTTTTCATCATCTAAAGACCTTTCGGAGTCATTGGGTGGAAGTCAGAGCTTCAGGTGGTAATTGCAAAGGCACCAAACAGGTCCTCAGCCTGGAACCGGTTGTAGTGTCTGGAGTGCTGAAAGCTCCAGGTGCCAGCCCCTTAGCCTTTCCAATCACCTTCTTTTGATTTTGTTACCGTAGATTGGAAATTGCAAGGAGCTGCTATGTGGAGGATTTATTACCTCATCCTGGTACTGTTTCTTTGAGGTCTACTCTGTCAGCTGCTCTGAAAAATTTACTGTAGCCTACCAAGCAGAAATGTTTGAAAAGTACTGAGGAGCAATTTGCATCGGTGTGTGACATGATGATTGCTTTGTGTGCTCTGAGCTTTTTAATCCTGTGGGAAGGGCAGGGCTGCTGTTCCCTCCAGTACCACAATCAATGCCTCAGGAGCACTGAGCTGTAGATGTCCTGGTGCGTTGCAGGGGGTTGGACTAGGTGGCCTGTAAGGTCCCTTCTGCAAACGATTCTGTGATTCTGTGAAGGCTGAATTGTTTGCGTTGACCTAGGTAATTTTGTGACTTTTGTGACTCTGTGCTGTGAAAAGAGTACCAAAATCTAGGCCTGCTGAAGTGCTTCAGAAATGCATCTCATGCAAGTGAAAAAGAAGGTTGGGAAGAGAAAGCTGTGATGGCTAGCAGTAATTAAGATGAGCTTTTAATGTGGCGAGAAGATTTTTGGTAGGTTTGGATCAGGTACTGGGACTGTGTGGTGGTGCGCAGTGCTCCTGAGACCGAGTTTATGCCTTCCATGAGCCTGGAATTGGGCACAAGACTATGAAAGTAATTCAGAAGCCTGTCCCTGATTGCCAAATGTCAACATTCTTTTTCCTTTCAGCATTTCATGAAGTCTCTGTGTACCCACAGAAGGAACTTCCCTTCTTCATCCATTTCACAGCAGGCCTGTGTTCCTTTTCGGCAATGCTCGCGCTCCTGACGCACCAGTTCCCTGAGCTGATGGTCATCTTTGCCAGAGCTGTAAGTGTTGTCTCTGTCAGTTCTGTGTTAACAACATTTCCCACATCTTAGCCTTCTGAAAGCCGGAGCTGCCAGTTTCCATGCAGAGATGTTGCTGTGTTTCACTGCGCCTGCTCGGGGCTTGGTGTCCGAGATTGTAAGGCATTTCGGGAAGCGGATAGGAAGCAGGATGGGCTCCAGAGCAACAGGCCTTGTGCTGAGCACTGGGAACTGGTAGCATTGTGTGAGTGAACTGACGAGAACTTACAAACTGTGGATCTCCTGCAGTGCAGAGGAGCAGCAGCTCAAGAGCACTGAGCTCTCAATGGATTGTTTTTCTCAAGCTCTGCTAGTCGGGTGAAAGAGGCTCTGCTTTCTTGCAGTCTGAACGCAGCAGGTAATGGAGAGTTGGGAGGTCAGCCCTGAAGAACATGTTGCTCCTAAAAGTGTTGGCTTTGCTTGCGATCCCAGTCTGCAGTGCCCAAATCGTGCAGGTCTGAGAGTGGGGCCCTGTCTCCACACGGTTCTGTTGATCTTTATGTTGGAAAATGTAGTTGGACATGCCAGTGACAAATTTCAGTGCTGCTCATAATTGGCTGGGTTCACAGTAACTAGGGTCTAACTATCTGCTTGATTAATTCTGTAAGGACTGCATTAGCAAAGTTGTATGATTTCCAAAGAGATACAAGGTCAAATGTTATGCTAACAAAGAATTGCTTGGTGAAGTTCTCTCTGCTGGGTTTCTTGAACCAAAAAAAGACTTTGTACAAGTCAGTTGGCTTTGCATAATGGCATTTTGAATGTCAAGTGACATGTCCAAATGTGGGAAAAAAAATCAGCGTGTTTGGTCATCTGGCTGTATGTTTATTTCACGTCCTTCAGGAAAGGATAGATGGTGTCTGCTCAGCAGAGAAGATGCTCAAGGAGCATTCCTATTGCCGGGTATCTCCACCTGCCACTCCCTGCTCTAGTTCAATGCTGTCAGAAGTGGAAATCACATTGTTAGATGAACTGTCAAGGAGTCAGTTCTGTATTAATCCATTGAGCCTGGTGGCTGAGATGGATACTCTCTCTTCCAGTATTCTGCTGTTTTACACAGGATTAATGTTGAATTCCATTTGTACTCTAATATTCTTCCTTATATTAATTATTAAATTATTTTACTCTTGGTCCTATTCCTGGTGTTTTCAGAACCATCCAGAAAGCTGGTAAGAAGCAATGATATTTGAAATCAAACTCAAGCTTTCAGTTGTCTCTGGGTTGCCTCAGATCCTTTGCAAGTTGTTTCTGTATTTTAGCTGTAGGTAGTGGTAAGGCTTCACAACACGTGGTCTCCTGTGCTTTGGAGGAGTGTGGCAGCAGCATCTAGATGAATTTCCGCAGGGTTGTGGAGTCACCTAGGTTGGAGAAGACCTTCCAGGTCATGACGTCCAACCCATGTCCCGCAGTGCCACATCCAGGGATGGGGACTGCACCGCTGCCCTGGGCAGCCCTTTGCGATGCTTGACCACTCTCTTTGTGAAGAAATTCTTCCTAAAGAGAATAATTTGGTACTGAAAATGGGAGCTTACCTTCTATTTGATTACCTGCAGGTAATTCCAGTGCTGTAAGTTTTCTAAATTAAAAGAAACATGTGGTATGTTTCATGATTTCAAGTATTATTTCATGACACTTTGTTTTAAGTTATTAAGTTAATCACTTGGGATAATAAAGTTCTAGCTGGTAGATACTTGGAGTGCCTTGGCCATAATGAAAAAAATGCTACAAAACAAATTTCCAGCAAATTGCTGGAACTGTTGAATTTCCAACACATCTAAAGCACAGTTTTAGGAATAGCAGTTGAAAAGTATGATGTGTATGGATTTTTTCCACTATAGCTCTGTGAGTGACTCAGATATGACTACTTGGATGACATCTCAGTTGCTTCTTGAGCTGTTGCTTCCAGCAGTGGAACCTGATGTGCCTCGGTGGGATCTGTTTGCCTCTAACCAGCGTTAAGAAGTCGAATACCTTTTTATTGACTTTAAAAGTCTGAGTTTACATATTTTCATTTGCTAGTGCTTGAGTTTGTTTCCTCCATAATAAATCACAGGGTAAACCTTGGCAAACTGCTAAAAATACTCCAAGTGGCCAAAAATCACAATGAAGCATTTACTGGTTCCAATGTATACAACCTAATACGCCATCAACAGAGGACTCCAGTGCTGCACCTCCTCCGACTCTGCTCCCTCTGAAGTCGATGGCAGGCTTCGCTCTGTGCTCACTGGCCCTGGGAGCAGGCGTCAGAGGGGTTCCAGGTGTCCTTTGTGGCAGGTGGAGGACTGGGGACCAGTGCTTAGCATTTGCTGATCTAGTTAGAGGCTGCTGTGGCCTTGTTAGTCCTCTTGCAACTCTAGTTTTGAATATTCTGGAGGAAGAGGTAGGATGTGCCATGAGAAGCATTTTAAGTGGTAGCAGTAGAATATGCAGGGGCAGAGAATTCTTTGGTCTGCAAAAAGAGTGCAAGGGCTTCATGGGTGTTGTGGGTAAGGGGCCAGCCCTGCTCTTTGTCTCAGCGAGGTTTCTGGTCTCCTGGAGAACCACTGATAAGCTAAGGCAGCTCTGTGCCCCAGGTAGCTGCTGTTCAAACTGTTCTTGGTAAGTGACAGAAGGAAGGACATACGGAGAATGGATGACAGGAGTGGATTCAGCTCACCGAGCAGGCTGAAAAATATTTCCTTCCAAAATAGCAGACAAAAGAATCTGATTGTTTTTCCATTCAGTGTGAATTTTTAATTGGTAATAAAAACATAGGTGGAGGGCTAGGTAGCTGTGTAACATTTTGCAGCAGTGATGTTCTGCAACTCTGTCTGTGCAAAGTCTTGCAGAGGCACTGGGGAGTCTGCTTTCAAGAAACCTACAGATGCGGTGACAGCAGGCACTGCAAACAGTCGTCAGCAGTTCCTGAGATCGACCAGTGTGCTTATGTTCAAAACAAATCAGTCCTCTGTTTTAAGTCCTGACTTTTTTTTTTCCAATATATGCTGCTGGAATAGGCCAGTATTAGTTAAAGTATTGAAAAAATATTGCAGCAGTGTTCCAGAATCCTACTGCAAACACATTCTTGCTCGGGGAATTGGACAAAATCCTAAGACAATCCGTGTTCCGGAGTGTGTTGATGTGGGTTGCTTGATACTTTCACAGCAAAGAAAGAATTTGTGGGACTTCAATTAAAAATTGGCTAATTTTTATGATTGCAAGATAAGGAGAAAACATTTCTTACTGTGGTTGCTCTGTAGCTCCCCACCGGAGGATTCCTTGCCCTTTTGCAGACAGCAGCTGTCTCGAGACAGAGTGCAGGACTACACAGACCCCAGTCTGGCAGGCCCTGTTTTCTGTGACACTCTGCTTTACTTTTGAACAAATCCCCCTACCACTTTCCCCAAAGCTCATTAAGTGAGACGGGAGAATTAACTTTTTAGCCAGCTGCTGAACTTTTCATATTTATAAACACTTGAGTCTTTTGCTTATCTAAGAGAAAATGTGTATAGTTTGGAGATGTGCACTTCCCTGCCAATGTGCAATGAGTGGTTCTACGCTTCCTAGAAAAAAAGCCTGAAGTTTCCTGTCACAGCTGAGTGTCGATGCCAAGGGCAAAGGTTCCTTGCCTCGCTAATCTACATCTTAACTCGTGCACTTAATGTGGAGGTGCCACACGCAGACAGGCGGGGAAGAAGCTGGCTGCAGTGAAAGGCTCCTGCGCTGCTGTGAATGTTATGTTTAAAAGCCTTTTTAATGTAATATTTGAGGTTATGATAGAAGCCAGGAGGGCCCAAGTAAAGCCCTCGAAGTAAATGAGTCCTGTCACTGCTGCCTCGTGGAAAGAGGGTTTGCACGAGGATAGCAAGTCCCAGGGGAACAGCTGGGGGGGTGGGCTGAGAAGGTGCAGGGGAATTTGCACCGTTTGTTTTAACTTGGTCGTTATTTCTGGCCCTGTTTAGATGGCATGGAGGATATGGGCCCGGCTGGAAGGGCAGGCTGGGCCGGCCGGGTTGTCTGCTCCCTTCTTGCTCATTTGAGCCGGTGACCTGCAAACAGCCCATGCCCAGCACCCTCCCGTGTGCGCAGCCCCGCTAACGCCTGCTCTGGTCCCCAGGTGCTGCGCCCGCTGTGGCCCGCCAGCGCGTCCGGCTGAGCCCCGTGCGGCCCCGGTGAGTCCATGTCGGGCACCGCACGCGTGGGAGGGGCCTGCAGCCGCCGCGGGGGCTCGGGGGCCTCCTGGGGAAGCTGCTGTCCTCGGCCTTTCTGCCCCCATTTACTAAGGGGCAGAGTTAGGGGAAGGTGCCACAATGGCACGGGTGCTGGGGGCACAGCCTGGTGTGGTTCTCCGTGTGGTAGGTGGGCATAAATATTTACCACCAGCCTGTTTCGTGGCATCCTCACTGAGGGAATGTTGGCTCTGTTGTCCTGAGGAGAGATGGAGGTGTGCTTGGTTCGTGTCTTCAGCCTATGAAAGGAAGCTGTTTTCGGAACTTGAGCTCATTTGTTGTCGTTGCTGTGTTCTGTTTGTTTTGCAGTTCTCTGGGGCTCTCCTTTCTCCTTCGCTCTGGAAGCAGTGAGCTCCTCATGTGTCTGGTCTGCAGCATCTGCTGGCTCTGATTTGACGGGTGCGCGCTTCCCAGAGGCTTCCATGGCTGCAGAGCGCCCGGGCAGCACCCTGGGCATGGTTTGGTGACACCTGGGTGTGGGAGGCAGTGAAGAAAGCTGTGCTGTTCACGCTGATGTCTTTCACAGCCTTCCATGCTGGTAACAGAGCTTAACGTACGAGTTTCTTCTTTGGCCTTAGTCTGTAGTCATCAAAGAAAGTAGTGTCTGTTGAGCAATAACCTTATTGCTCTCTTAATCACTTGTACAACTGGAAGCTAATACTCCCTCCGTAAGAAGTGAGAGGATATAGATTGAGCAGATGTTTTCAGTACTGACACTTCCTTCTCAGCTGCAGACACACCAGATAACTGCCTCTGATTTAATTTTATAAGCCTTTTTCAAAATATTTGTTAAGAGCAAAGTATGGTTTTCCTTTCTTTATTAAAAGGTTGCTTCTTAACGCATCGGGTTTGTTGAATTCTTAAGCATCTGTTTTAATATAGATCACAGAGTGCAAACACAGACTTGTTCCTCCTGTATCCTGTGAGCTTGCATTCCACAAGGGAACGGTAGTATAAATGCCTCTGTTCCGTGTGGTTACTTCTTTAGATTTAGTTGTGCATATTTTGTCTATCAAGTCCTTTTGCCTTGAAAACCAGAATGGTTCCTGAAGCTACCAGAAGTGGCTGTGATATCTGCATGGCAGTCTGCCTGGGAGACCTGAACTGTCGTGTGTTAGTCCAAGGAAAGGTGTGTCACTGTTGGTATCAAGACTTGAAGAGAACTGAGGTGTGGGAGCACTCTTCAAAGGAATTGCTTCGTGTTCGGACCAGCCACAAGGGTCTGTTTACTGCAAAGGTGAGAAGATAGGTGTGGCAGCCACATGGTGAGAGGTGACTGGCATGACCTCCATTTCCACCCGTCCCCTGTTACAGAAAATGCCAGCTTTTCAGTATCCAGAGCTGCTGCTCTGCACTGAGGAAGCAGGCTCGTGTTAGACAAGGCTTCCTGAAATATGGAAATGGCAAAAATAGCACAGGTTTGTGGATAAATACTAATTCTGAGCGCATGAAAAGGTGCTCACCTTCAGGTATTTTTGATACACACATACAGTTATCCCTAACAACTGGGGAGATTCTACGTGTTTAACCTTCACTGATCTTTGTGAAACTGATGTAAGCCATGACCTGGATGGCTTCCTTGGAAGGTGTTGTAATTTATTCCAATTTTTGAGTCCTGAATGGAAGAAACCTGCTGTAGCCCATATTGCTTTCTGAAGTACTACCTCAATCAATCAGCAAGAATGTTTTTTTTCTCACTCTCAAGACATTTGATTCCTTGTAAGCAGGACTCGTGAAAGAGGCAATATTTGAATTAGCACAGATAAAGTATTCCATAATTCTGATTCTCTAGGTGCAGGTGCAGCTTCTGGTGCTCCCTGTTGCAAAGCTTCCAGCCGAAGGACGGGTTGGCAGGTGCAGTCTGTGGTCTGTCGGGGGGCAGAAGGCTGAGTTTTTCAGGTCCTTTACTCTGTAAACAGAGGGCTGTGAAGCAGGCAGTCACTGTGCATCTCCTGTTTGTAACTGTGGCTGAGAGGACGCACATGTTTAGGTACAAATGCCATTGTTGCTCTCAGCTGTATGTATGTACTGGGTGGGCTTTAATCCGGGTTAAATACCCAAATTCAGTGAGGAGTCAGGAGGGGAGACCTATGGAAAGGTACCACCGAATGCTTTTCGGTTGCCTAACCACTAGCGGGTGATTTTCTCAACTTTCTTTCCAGTTGAATTGTAGCCACTGGGGCCGTTTCTCGCTGTGGAATCGCTGTGGTGATTAATAGATATGTTGTGTTCGTGTAGTTTCACTGCTTGGTCCGCAGGGGCCCGTAAGGTAACCAACCTAATGCTTTTTAAAGTTGAACATTTTCCAGCATTTGTGTGGGGTTATAAATGAAGCAGTGCCTCCCATGTATCATCCCAAGAGCTGCTTTCTTTCACTGTCCTCCCCTGACATAACAGTAACAGAAAGGGGATGGGCTTGTGCTGAAAGTATAGCTGGCAACAGCCTATGTAACAAAAATCTTCCTGTCTGCCTGCAAGTGCCAGTAATTCTTGAGGAAGGAGGAGCTCTCTGTGTGATTTCCGAGCGGGACTGTCCATGCTTTACAGCAACGTTCCTTTGCCACCTTGGGGCAGGGACGGTTTGTCACTGATTTTGATGAAAAATGTCTAAACATGTTTGTGGGCAGCACTTTTGTAGTATGTGCATCTAGAGATGCACAAGCATGGTTTGTTTTGTTACTGCAGCAGAGCTTCCTCGTGTTGCTGACTTCAGATGAAGGCTTTGGAAGCTCACTGCCCAAATGCTGTTGGGTGTTCGGTGTAATTTAGGTGCACTAACCCTCGACGTCTGACAGATGTCCATCAGGCACATTTATCCCTGCATGCATTACCTGAGGAATTACCAAGCCTGGAATTTCAGTCCCATGTGTCTTCACGAGTGCCAAGGATCTGCAGGGGCCAGTGCCAGGTGCCCAGGCAGAATGTAAGGGCGAGCCACGGGTGTGACAGTGCCTCCAGAGCACTCCCCAGCCACTTGTATTGCAGGGCCGCCTCCTCCAGAGGTGGTGACTTTGTGCTGAGCAGCTTTCAAGGGGTAAAACCTTCCTCTGGCTTATGATGTTACAGCAATAAAACTTACAGCAGCTGTGAGACAGGGTGGGCTTCTGAATACTTCTGGTTAACAGAGTCAGCACGAAGCAGCTCGAGTTTGTTTGGGCTAACAAAGCGCATCAGAACCAGAATCCTCTAGGTAGGAGCTCTCTTGCAGTTGTGTACCACGGTGTTGGCGCTTTGTTCTTGGAGCCAGGGCTACACACATGCACCGCTGCCTTTTACACACGCATGCATGTGGCCGCAGAACTTTCCACCCCGTCAGAACCCACGGTCACCGAGGCTGTGCTGACAAACTGGTGCTGGCAGCGGTCGCCTCCTAGCCCTGGCCACTGCCCTGGAGCAGCTCTCGGCCCAGGCTCGGGGTGCTCCGGTTCCCCTCTGCCACATCGCTGGCGTTGGCCGGGCCTGGTTATTTCCTGCCTCGTGGCCGGGAATTGTTGTGAGGGTGCCAAGGCGTGTAGATCCATGACTCTGAGCAAGGCAGTGTTTAAAGGTCATAGTCAAGACCATTAATAACAAGGTGCAAACGGCTGGTTTATATGTAACGTGAAGCTTTTTACTTATTTCATTTTTGCACTTTGGGGGCTCTGTTTGCTTATGGAGCGCTTGGTGTCTGGTACCTATTTAGGCTGAGAGCAGGCAATTGGGTTCCTTCAGGCCTTCAGAGGAATGCAGAAAATTGTTCTCTGGTGTTGTAATTCTGCTGGGATAACTGGAGCTTATTTGTCTCACTGCTTATTAAATGCATACTTGTCTTGAGGTCCTTTTTTTTTTTCTGAAAAACGTTGGGTGAATCCCAAGGACCACAAGTGAGAGGAAGATTCCAGGGGGAGGGGGCGAGTGAAGTGCCTGCACCTCTCTACAAACTGCATCATCGGCCTCCTGTGCCAGCTGAGGAGGTTAAGTATGAGAGGAGACTCCCAAAGAGAAAAGGAGATGTGCATATGGGGTCTTACAGACATGAATTAAGGTTGCCCTTCCCCCCTGCCCAGAGATGACAGGCTGAGGGGAGATGCACCTCCCAGGCTACTAATATATGGGGTGTGTGGTTGGGAGCCACGTGAAACTGCACTGCGATCGCAGAACGGGAACAGCTGTGGAGGTGGAGAGCAGATGTGTGCTGGTGCTGTGTTCCGAGCAGAGGGCGGTGCTGGGAGCGGGGCAGCGAGAGCAGGTGGGGCTCGGACCCTGCCGGCCTCCGAGCAGTGCTCCCGTTCCTGTGCTGTGAACAGAACGAGCAGACTCCTGGCTTCTCTCTCCTGCAGCTAGAGGCTCTACGGCCGCTTAAGCGACACGCTGTCTGTTGTGGTCTTCAGCTTCTGGTTCAAAAATGTCCCCGAAATATCAGGTCACCCTAGCGGTGGGCTTCTGTGTTCAGGCTTCTGTGGTCTGAATTCACCCAGATTTTAAAACGAAGGTGGATAAGGGAGGAAAGGCAGATTCAGGTTCATACTCTGCCTCTTGTCTCCTGGCTCCCTCCTCCCTTTCTTGAGCCTCCCAGCCCGGGCGTGCTCTGCACGCCCCAGCCCTTAGCACTGCGGGAAGGGGACGGCGGTCAGGGATGCTGCTCATGTGCTTGGAATTTTCCTCTTCATTTCCAGCTTCAAGTCTTGTGCCTTGCTATTTGGTAGGCCCTTAGGTGAGTCTGGTCCCTGGGAGTGCTCGATAACCCGTGTTTATTGCGTCAGGAAAGGCGCTTCCATGAAGGTGGGCGCGTTTCTCCACTGGGGAGCTTCTTGCTGTGGTCATTTCTGGTCAGTGACATTTTCCTTTCACTCTGGGTGCGTTGCATTGTGCAATCACACCGTACCCTCATCAACTCAGATCCTTCTCGTAACATCCTCTTGATTTCTTTCCTAATCTGGCTGTAGGCTATCATCAGCTATAAAGCAGTGTGACAGAGTCTGTGACTATTGCATTCTCCCATACTGACTCATCAGCTGTGATTTCAGAGCAGCAAGTCCCTGCTGCTTCGTGACTCGTGCTCAGCAATAAGGGATATGAAAGCTCCCACACAGAGCCTGACAGACTGTGCAGATGTCAGTCAGGATGCCCCGGTGCGTCTGTCCCTGAGAGCTGGAGCTGCTGCAGGAGCGTGGCTCTCTGTGTTCAGCGCACGCTTGTGTGGGAGGCGGCCCCTGCACAGGTACCCGGGCACAGCCTGTGGGGGGAGCAGGACAGAAAGGGTCTGCAGCTGCGACCAGGGGGCTTTAGGGCTGGGGTGTGACACTCTGGACTCTTGTAGGTCAGAACGTGATCCATCTTTTCAGTACACCCATCCAGAAAAAGGGTGGCGTTGCCTGCGCTAAGGCCCTCTCTCACTTGCACGTGGTGTTCGTGGAGGTCCCACGTTTCTGATGTCTGCTGCCACCTCCTCCTGTGCATCCTGTCCAGCTTCTTCAGGGAAGGTAATGCGTTCAGCAGCCCATTTAGCAATTAATGCTGCTCCTTGTTTTTGAGTTCAGCCATGCCTCTGACAGGAGGACAGTTAGAATGTGATCTTCCATTAAAGGTTCCCTGTACACTTCAGAATACATGAGAGGGGCTTGTGAGTGGAACCGAGCATTCCCTGACAAGACTGCAGCCTTCATAAACTTTTATAGATGGAAAACATCTGCTTTCTGAAGATGAGTGCGCTGAAGGGGAGTTACGGGAGGCCTCGTCTGTGAGAGGGTTCCATTCAGCCTGCGAGTGGGACACCGGCCCCGGGAGGTGGCCCTGCCTCCTGCGTGTTGTGCTTGAGCTTTGCTAATTGCTCCCTCATAAAGAGGAGGGGAGCGCGGCCCTCTGCAGAGGAGTCTCCTGCCTCCTCTGGCTGCCTCAAGCTACCTGGCTGTCTCCGCAGCCACTCCTCCAGGTGCTTCTGCAATCCCAGTGCCCGCTGCTGTGCGCTGTCCCGAGGCGCTGCCGAGCAGTGCCAGGGGAAGGCAGCAGGGCACGGGCTGCAGCCCCTGCCAGTGCCAAGTGGGGTGGGCTGACAGCACAGGGGCAGCGCTTCGTTACAGCCCGTGGTACCCTGTGGGATGTTGTGCAGTAGCGAAGGCGCATCGGAGCGCTCCTGCCGGTAGGAGAGCCTGCACACCGCGGGCACTGCTGGGTGTGCCTGTGGCCTGGGAGAGCCACAAGGCGAGGCAAGGAGCTGCTGGGCCCTCTCGTGCGCCGCCAGTGCAGGCTTCCAAAGGCAGATGGATGTGCTGGGTTGGTTCTGCAGGAAGCGCAGCTGGGCGCTGGGGAGGTGGGGTCCTCACAGCTCTGATCGCAGGTCAGCTTTCTGCTTGTCCCTGGCTCTGTGGGAGCCCTGCTGGAGCACCTTTCTCTGCACAAGCCCCTCCGTGGTCCCCCTGGCCATGGTGAGGTGCTCTCATCTGGCCCTGTGGAGGCTGTTTAAATTCCTTGAGCACTTCCCCATCAAAGCAGTTCTCAAAGTGATTTTCTCTCACCACTTAAGCTGGTATCTCCTAGGGCCGGAAGGTGACTCCTCACTCAGAAGTGGCTCATCTTGTGGTGGCTTAGGAACAAAATAATCTTCTTTGCTTTATCCCATCCTGCTACTCTGACCCTTCCTTAAAGGCTGGTGTTGTACAGAGGGAGCCGAGCAGGCTGGCGGGGGAAACCCTTCAGTCCTGGGAGAGGTCGGCACCTCTCTGGAGCAGCAGCGGTGCGAAATCGGACCTGAGCTCAGAGTATTCACAGGTGAATGTCACGGCTGACCTGCCCTGTCCCGTTGTTGCTGGAAGCTTGTAAAGTCCCTGAGAAGATGCTCAGAGTATTTCCTGCCATGCACGGTTTCATTACCTTCAGCATGTGCAGCAGCGTGCCCTGCCCTGGGCAGCCGAGCTCAGGAGGGAGATGCAGAGGCACTGGGGCAGCTTCAGTGCGTGCTCGGGAATTGCAGGGGTTCAGGTAATTTTTGTGGTTGTTGTTGGGGGGGGGGGCTCAATTTTGTTGATGGGTTCCGCTCTCTTGTGCATTATCTGCCTGTGTGGATTGGTAACTTTGGATCAGACTGTGTGCTTTTGATCAGTATCTGTGTATTAAATAAAGCATCTCTAATCAACGCTTGCACAACCTGGGGGGAAAAGGCCAGAGGGAGTTTCTGGAGATGAGAGGGGTTAATCTCCGTAACATAGCCACTTACTGCTCTGCTGCTTCCTGCCCCTCCTCTCATCAGCTGCAACTTTAGCTGATAAGTTTTGAGTTTGGTATTTCAAGGGAAAGATTTGGAAGCTAATCTCATGTCTCCCTCTTGACCCAGCGTTATGGCATTAGGTGTCTTGGAGCATGCCGCTGCTCGTGGGGGATCCCCCGGGGCTCTGCGCGGCAGGGCTCTGCTGTGCGAGCAGAGGGTACCCGCAGGGGGAGGGCTGTGCTTGAGGACGCGGGAGCTGCAGGCCAGCAGGCAGGAGGAGCTGCTGCAGGCCAGGTCCCACTGGGTATACAGAAATTCAAGAGCAAGGAACATCATTTTTTGATACAGGTTTATAATGGATTTTGACTTAAAATAATAAGCAGTATACACAACATACAAGTGAGTTTTACAGAGATGCTGTTGTATCCATCACCTTCCCAACCTACCAGGCAGTCCACAGGTCTGGTTTGCTTTCTCTAGTGCTCTGCATCTGCGAACATCTGTGGATAGCCTCTGTCTGTTTGCAGTCATTCAGGCTTCAGCTGAGAGTTCACAGCTCTGCTCGTCATCTTTGCTGGGGGCACGGGGCTAAGACTGCAGCAGTTACTCTTGCTCAGCGAGTGTCAGTAGTGCAGCTGGGGACAGCATGCCGGGGCTGCTCGAGGGAAGCACAGAGACCGTGGAACTTTCTGAAGACTTTGCAACACCCTTCCTCTGGCCTTGCAAAAAAAGTGAAAGCAAGAACGCTGTCTGCAAGAGTTTATTATTCTGGAGTAGTTTTTTTTTTTGTTGTTTTGCTGTTGGAACTTCAAGGTAAATTCTTGCGGAGAGGCAGCATTCCTCCGTCATTGCGTCCCGCTGATCAGTCCTCTAACTCTGTCTCAGTTGCACTGTCCCTCTGCAAAGATAACGATGGGCAACAGAAGTTTCACAGTTTAAGCAAGGATTGCGGACCCCTCCTAGGTAAGGGTTTGGTTTTGCTGAGCAAATAGAAGGGTCCACAGTACCTCCTGGGAAATGTAGTCCTTTCTTTAGTGCTTTGCAGAATTAATTAAATAAAAGCCATGCAGTTGAACTACAGCTCCCAGAGTGCCGTGGCCCACGGGGCACAGGTTTGTGAACAATCGGAAAGGGTGGGGGGCTCTGCAGCCGCGCGTTCCCTCTGCTGCTCGCCTCCTCAGGTCTGGTCCAGCCACTCGGCCCGTTTCGGCGCTTTACACGTGTGCACGTCCACAGTGTCCTCGCACTCCTTGCAGCGCACAGCGCAGCACCAGTGGAACTTGCACTCGCACTTGGTGACGCGGGTGACGCGCGTGGTGTCGTACCCCCGCCCGCAGCACATCACCTCGCAGCCGTCGGTCCCGCGGGACATCTTGTTGCACACGCGCCCCGCCGTGCCTAGCGAGCCTGTGGGGGGAAGCAACAGTCGGTGAGGTCGGGCTGCTGCTCCCGCGCCTTGATGCCTCCTCCAGCCCCCCACCCCGGTGCTGCTGGTGTGCACCGCCTGGCACCTTGGGCAGGGCTGCTGCTGGGCACACCGCAGCAGATGTGCCGCTGCAGCGAGAGGGCTGGGAGCTGGCTGTGGAGCAGCGTTGGCTCCGCTTTGTCGTGGGTGAGCCTTGCGGTGTGGGCAACAGCAGAGGGGGGGCTCCGAGCTGCCCTCGGTGCCCACAGAAGCCCAGGCTCAGCTGGAGAAGCAGACGTGTGCCTCGAGGTGCTGGGGGACGTGGCACAGGGACCCCCACCCAGGGCCCTGGAGGTGCCCAGGCACTGGTGCTGCTGAGGGCTGTGCCAGGCTGCACCGTGTGGGGGCTGCGGGCCCATCACGAGGGGAGGGAGAGCTGCTTCAGGCGCCTACGGGAGCTGTCGGTTTTACCTGCTGACTTGTCCATCACGCAGTAATCGGGCGAGTTCTCAAAATACACCAGGTCTGTTTTCGTGGGCTTCCTGAAGTTCTTGTTGGCCACGGTGAAGCCGGTGCCGTCCTGGTTCATTATCACCTGGATGGCCCCGTTGTACTTCTTCCTCAGGTAATCCCCCGTTTTCCGGAAATCTGACATCGCCAGCCAGCAAGTCCTTAGCGTGCAGGAGCCGCTGACCCCGTGGCATTTGCACTCCAGCTTCAGGAAGCGTTTCACAGCCTGCGAGAGGGGGGAGCGCAGTGAGGCTGGGAAACCGCAACTTGGACCACTGTGGAAAACGGGCTCCAGGAACGGGTCCTGGCAGGGGCAGGAAGGCCGAGGGGTCCCCTGGGGCTGTGGTGCCCCCGCCCTGTCCCCACCCCACCCCCCGTGGGCACCATGGGGGTGTCCCCGGCCGCGCTCACCATCCTGCCGCAGCGGTTGTTGTGCAGGTTCATCAGCGCCCGGGCGTCCTTCACTTTCTTCTCCTTGGCGTCGACGAAGGCTTTGGCGAAGCGGATCCCGTAGTTGATGTTGTCGCTGCAGCCGCCCCAGTCGAACTCCCCGCGCTCGTCCTTGGCGCGGCCGCGCTTCAGCGGGTCGCAGCCGCAGGCCTTCAGCTCCCCTTGGCTGCAGGCGCGCGTGATGGCGTACACCACGCCTGCCGAGGAGATGGCGTAGACGAAGGCGGCCTCCCTGCTGCCTGCGGGCACAGAGGGGCTGTGAGCGGTGGGCTGCAGCCTGGCCTGGGGAAGGGGCACAGAGCTGGCAGCACCTTTGGTACCGACTAACTGAGTCCTCCCCATCCTGCTGCCCACGTTGTCCAGCCCCAGCTCCGCTCTCCACCCGAGGGGGCTTTGTGCTGAGTGCAGGGAACAGAGCATTGGGCTGCAGCTGTGATGCTGAACTCCCTGTGCCCCATCCCTGGTCCCTGTGTAGTGGCGCTGCCTGTCTGGACCCACAGTGGCCCCAGTGCTGATGGACGGGGGATACAGGGCTGGGGGGAGCCGGGGCTGCCAGGGCCACGCTGCCCCGTGGGCTCCCCGCGCAGCCCAGTGTGCTGCCGAGCGCTTTGTGTCTCTGGTTTGAGTTCGCAGCTGGTTTTATAATGTTGTAAAAGAAGCTGCAAATCAAAACCATGCTCGTCTTCTTCTGGAGAGCCTTTGAAAGCTACTTCAAAGGGAGCAGAGCTCTCCCTGGGCCTGGCAGGATGGGGCTGTGGTGAGGAGCCTTCACCATCCCCTGTCCTCATCGGCCGGGAGAGGACGTGGGGCTGCGGCGACGCTGGGGTGTGGGGTGAGACCAGGCGGGGCGAGCGCCGTGCCCCGGTGCTCTCAGCTTCCTCCTGCGGCTCCATGCCGAGCCTGCCCCGCACGCGCTGCGGCTCCCAGCCCGTCCCGCCGGTGCTCACGTGTGCTCCAGATGCACTGCTCCCAGGCAGCCCAGAGCAGCTCCCGGCCGAGCCTGGTTTGGAGGCAGCGGGGCTGGGTGCGCCCTGGCCGTCAGCATCCGGGGAGCAGCAGCATCTGCGCTGCAGCGGGCACCGCGTGTGCTCCCTGCCTTTCTGTGCGCCCCTGGAGCCACGTGGCTCTTTCAGCTCTGGAAGTGCCCTTGTCCCGTCCCTTTTGCAGTGCAAAACATGCCCTGTGGTCTGGCGTGGGAAGTACAGGTAGGCAGTACCCCATCTGTGGGTGCCCTTTAGCAAGCATATCTCATGAATTTAAACCCAGCCCCTTGGCTGAGTCCCACGCTCTGAATTTCGAACCTGGGGACTAGCAAGTTGGCGCTGGCGCAGCAGCCAGGTCCCAGTCCACAGGCAGGGATGCACGACGGCACCTCAAGCACCCTGCAGAGCCTGTGCCCCTTCCCAGCGTGGTGGCATACCCGTGCCAGCCTCCCTCACCTGCAGCCAGGATGGGACCCCTGGGCAGGACAGCTCCGGGTTGGAGCCCAGAGCAGCGACGGAGCCCGAGCCCTGCCTTGCCTCCCTTGCCATGCGAGGGAACAGTGAGTTCCCACGTGAACTGCTGATTCCTGGCCAACCCTGCTCTCCAAATATTTATATATCCCATTACTGTTTACATATGAGCCTGCTCTCCGGAGGTGTCTCCTCCTTCCCCCTTCTCCCCCAGTGCTCCCCCTGCTCCATCTCCTCTGGTGCAGCTATTCCAAAAGCAGTGCTCTGCTCCCATTACTGCTTGATTAATTTACAGGGAAGGCAAAGCTCTCCCGAAGCAGTAACCCAAGCCAGTGGGCATGGCAGCGGGTGGTGACAGGGATGCTCCCAGCTGCAGGGGCCAAGCACGGTGCCACCCCTGCGGGCAGCACTGCAGGTGCTGGGACTCTGACAGGACACCGGCCATGGGTCCCTCCTGGGATGGGTTTCTCCCTGTACCCACTCAATGTGCAGGTTTCTTCCTGGCACTATATCTGGAGCACATCTACTCAGCATTTTTCCATCAAAATGTAATTCTGGGGGGGAAAAGGTTCTCTCTGTAGTACTGTATGCGTCTCACTCGCAGCACCTACTTCGCAGCATCACCCTGCCAAAGACGGTGTGGTCCCGGTCCAGGGTGCTGCAGTTCCAGCGGTGGTGCCGGAACTGGTGCTGGCACTCCCGGATCCACTCCTTGGCTCCATCCCCGACCGACTGCATGATGTCGGGGTACCGCTGGCACAGCTGCCGCTGCTTGTTCACCAGCCCAGGGATGTTGTCGCAGATCACCCTCGCGCCCAGCGCCCCGATGTACCTGCAAGAGAGAAGGGGCCGGTGTTAACGTGCTGCACCAGGGGCTGGAGGTGCGGGGTCTGGGTCTGGGCCCCCGCCCTGCTGCAGGGGTCTCTGGCAGTGCCACAGCTGCTCCCTGCCCTGCTAGCAGCCGGGGCCTGGGGGAGCTGGGCTGACCAGACCCCCCCAGCGCGTGCACGGGGCGGGCGGCTGCGGAGCCTCCACTGCTGAGCCATCACTGCTGGGCTGGCTCTTTGTGTCTGGCACAATAATCCCGAGCCACAGCAGCCCCGGGGGTGGCGGGGGGGAGCTCTGCTCCCTGTGTGAATCCCTGCAGCGGGAGCCCGCTGGGCAGACAGAGCCATCTCCCCGCAGGGCACAGCCGTGACGTGCTGCGAAACAACAAAGCGTGGGACCTGTGCCCTGGGCTGGGGGTGCTCTGCAAATGGAGGCCCCCATGGACATGCCGATGAGCCAGAGCCTCCCAGGCTCCTTCCCTCCATCCCAGCGCTGTGCTGCAGCCCAGCCCTGCTGAGGACAGAGCTGCGGGGCACAGGGACAGGGCTGCATGGCACGGGCACCAGCGTGATGTCAGGTGGGAGAGGAGATGCAGGCTTCACTTGTTGCCACAGTCCTCGCTCGTGCTGCTAGCACCTGGATATCCAGTTCTCTCCTGCACTGGAGAATATTTAAGATCATGCCCTGAAGGTGGACAGACAGGAGGACGGGGCTGCACTGCCTGTCCTGCCTGCACGCTGCCTGCATCTCAGCCTCCTCCCGCGCAGCGCTGGGCAGCGGGCAGGGGCTCCGTGCAGAAGCACAGTGCCCAGGCACGCCTGGCACAGCGCGGCGGGGCCCGACGGGCAGCTTTCCGCGGGGACAGGGGGATCCTGACTCTTCCCACAACCCGCAGCCTTCGCTGCTGCCTCGGGCTGGCATGGACAATGGAGGCGAGGTGGAATTTTCCATCCCCATCCAGCCCCGGCCTCCACTGCCTGCTCGCCCCAGCCAGCCCCAGGCTGCTTCGTGCCGGAGAATGATTTTTGCCACATACCATGGAGCTGTGATTCTGGCTGGAAGGGAAGAGGTTTGGGTGGGATTCAAATGTTTCAAACCCCCAGTCTGGAAATAAGACCCTCCCTTTAATAATAATAAAAAGCAATAAACTTGGGCAGTATTTCATTGTCTCCCTCTCTGGCTGTGTTCTATCGTTTCTATCAGCCTCGGAGATAGCTCACAGGCTCAGGAAAGCCCTGTGAGAAAAGAAAGCAACGGGATCTTTCCCCTTTTTTAAAATGCTTTGTTTAAATGCTGGCAGAGGCACGAGGTCATCTCAGGCTGGAGCTGAGGATAACAAACCCAGCTCCCCACGGCTCTGCTCGCTGCAGCGCTGTCCTGCAGCCCCGCACGCACGGGGCGGCTGCGTGGGTGGGAAACGCGGGGACGGCTCTGGGGAGCCTGCGGCCACGCGGTGCCGACCCAGAGCAGGGGAAACCTTCGGACAGGATCAGCACCCGGCGCTCCCTTTTTCACACTCTGAGCTAATTACATCTCTCCTCGTTAATGCTGCTGCCAGATATCCAGATCAGAACAAGCACTGTCAGCAGGAGAAAGTGGGAGGTGAGCAGAGGAGGGCAGGGACGCCCGCCCTCGCCGCTGTTCCCGGGGCAGGAGACTGCGCTCTCTGCTTTGCTTGTGGCCGCACACAAGCAGATGATCCCCTCCGGTAGCTGCAGACCTTCACCTGCGCTACTGCTGATGCCCCTCCCAGAACTGCTGTGACGCTGGGAGGCAGCACGGCGCAATGGGAGGGAATTCCTCGTGTGCCTCGGAAAGCCTGCGGTTGCCTCAGCGAGAGCTCGAGCTGCCATTGCATGAGAAAGTCTCCAGTGGGGTTGGGTTACTCTGAAATGGAGCGAGACAAGGAACATCGGAAGATTTCCTGCCAAGCAGAATTTTGGGAGGGAAAAAAAGCAAACATTTGTTTTGGATTGATTAAAGCATCCTTTCTGATCTTATTTCTAAAATTCTGTGATGCTTCAAAAACATTGAAATAGGAAATAAAGAGGGTGTTCGGAGAAGTTCCCAGTTGCCTTATCAGAATGGTCTGCTGCATTTTTCAAAAATGAAGTTGTGCTGGATGTGGCAAGTTTCTCTGAGGTGCTTTACTCTTGGGGAATCTGCATTTTTACAGCAGGAAAGAAACAGCCAAAACTTCAGAAACACCCGTGAGAGCGCAGTGCTGCTGCGTCCCCGGGGCCGCGTGGTGCGGGGCCTCCTGGAGCCGAGGGTGCAGGTGATGGGGGGCAGGCGGTGGCCCAGGAGCCGGGCACCCTGCAGCGAGGAGGAGGAGCAGCAGGGAGGGTGGGAGCCAGCAACTGTGGGTGGGGGGGGATAACACGCCCTGCCCCCCAGGTGGGCACCCATGGGCGCTGCCTCCTGTGAGGTCTCTGTGCTGTGTCTGCAGAGCCCCTTGCTACAGGTGGAGGTGTTGCTTAGCTGCAGCACGGGGCAGGCACTGGTCCCTCTGATGCTCTGGTGCTGCAGTCTCTGCTGTTTCCCATTTGCTCCCAGGGTTCAGCTTCCAGCGCTGCCAGGAGATGGGTGAGCAGCGCTGCAGGAAGCGCCGTGCTCGTCTGCTGCTCCTCCACCTTCTCTTCATCCTTCCCCGCGCAGCACCAGCGCGGAGTGGGGGCTTCGTGTTCCACAGGCAAGAGCTTCCAGAGCCTGCGTGTAGTGGAGGTGAAGTGGTCCCAGCTCCCTGCTGTCTTTCTCCTCTCTGCTGCTCGGGGCTGTCCAGCAGCGCAGCCGAAGCGAGTTCTTTCCCAATAGCCTGCGAGCGCTGGCTGCCCCAGTGCATTGGGAACAGGAGACAACTGTCACATGTTGGCTCCCAGTTGTTTTTCTTGCGCTAAGAGTCTGCTGACTTCTACTCTTGTAAACAAGGAGAAACCTAAATTGCTTCTAAGATAAACATGCAAATCAGAGGCAGACGCATCTCTTGCCTTGGCAGCACGCATTTTGTGCTCACCCCCTCCCAGCGCTCGCCCCGTGCTCTGTGTGCTCTGCTCCCGCGCTCCCCTCGACAGCACATTTGGCTTCCCAAGGGCTCGCCGGCTCCTCGGGGTGCTCTCGCAGAGCGGTGCGGCCTGCGCCACATCTGTTCTCCACTTCAGGCTGCTCTGGCAAAAAGTCTCAGCCGCTCAGAGTTTTCCTGCCGTTTTCTGCTCTGCTCCTGCCCAGGTAGCTCCCTGCGGGTAAGGGGCGTCTGTGCCACCGCTCGCTGGCTGTGAGGTCCTGGCATGTGCTGCGCAGTGTCCCCAGACCTCCGTGTTCATTGCTCTGCCTCCATCTTCGTGGTGTTTGGGAATCCGTTTCGTGATTGATGAGCTGTGCTTTTGGTACCAGCCCCCTGTTGCTGAGCTCTTTAGCAAGAAACGCGAGTTCCCACTGTGGGGAGCTCAGGGTTGCACCAATACCGTGGACGGCACAATTCGAAACCGGGCTAACACGAGCTGAGTTCGGCTGAAGTCGGTACCACAGGGTGAAGTGACGCTGGGAGGAGGTGCCCGCGTGGGCACGTTGGGTGCTGCAGCAGAACGGGCTCGAGCCCACCCAGAGCTTTTGTTTGTCAGTTGGCAATGCAGAGAGGTAATGGCAGGGTGACGCTGATGGCCCGGTGACACTGATGGCCTGGTGACACTGATGGCCCGGTGACACTGACGGCAGGGTGATGCAGATGGCAGCTCTGCTCCCAGCGCTGCTGATGGGAGGAAGCACCGCCGGCTCCTCTGGGTGCTGCAGGATTCCTTCCCCTGGGAAACTGCTTCGTCCCCCCACTGCTGCCATACGGATGCTGGCAGTCCCGAAGGATCAGCCCTGGAGCCAAGCTCCCTTGGCTGGAGAGCCCTAGGCAGCTATTGGAGACTCCTTGTCCAGATAGGATCAGATCCAACATCGCTGCCTCTTCATCTGATAAAGAGCAAATTCCAGAGGGCCTGGCAACATTTCACCTCCTCGAGTGCCTCGCATACTTCCCATGGAGACTGCACACTCCTTCCTCGGCTCTCCGTGCCTGTGGGTGGACAATTTATGGCCAATTGCAAAGCACTTTGGGCAGCAAGGTGCTATGGACATCTGAGATATTATTTTATTATTATAAACCCTGAGTATTTTATTAAGCCCCACTGGGAACAGGGCCATCCTGGCCTGCTGGAATTGTTAACGCCTTGGAATGATTAATAGCCCTAATTTCCTCACTTAGAGCCACTACTCTGTATGCTGAGAGTGTTAGTCTCACTTGAATAATTTCTAATATCATAATGCTGGGCCACTACCAGTGCCCTTCGAGGACCTATTTTTCATTTTCTCTGCTGTGATCTTTCCTCACTCGTGACGCTGTCTCTAGGAGCAGCCTCTGGTGGCAGGGGAGGAAGGCGGCTCCTCCGTCCTCGAGTGCTGGCAAGGGCTGCTCCGAGGAGGGACCTGGTCCCCTGCAGGTCTCACCCTGGGGGCTGCAGACGCCGCTCAGATCGGTATCAGCAATGGTAAAAGCTAATGAGCCTGGAAGAGCAGAAGGATTTTTTCTTGCACATTTCTTTTTTAAGAGACATTTCCTATAGGTAGAAGTGACCCTATTAAAAAATGAGCTAAGAACACCATTAGGGTTATTATAACAGAGCGGAGTGGCTGAGAGGACCCATCTGTTCCAACACCCTCCCAACGCAGGACGCCGGGACTGCAACAACGGCCCGGGACTTCGCTCTCCATCAGCCTGATGTTACTGTATGACTGACTGTAAAGCAACAACCGCAGCGAGGGCTCCCTGGATGGCTGGAGCACGCAGGGGTTAAAGACGACCTGGTCGCTGCCCTCCCACCGCTGTCACCATGCAGAGCACTTTGCAGGGACAGCTCGGGGTCCCTGACACCCCCAGGCATTGCCATGCCTACAGGGTGGTGAGGACGGGTCGCCGAGGGTCTGCCCACCCACGGGGAGCTGGCAGCACCGGTGCCCGAAGCGTTTTGCCGGCTGCCTGGGGCGCGCACGCAGCTGTCTTTCCCTTGGCTTAATTTCAAACATTCCTGTTGATGCTATTTCCCCTCCCACACACCTCAGTGCGATGCCGGTGTAAGTGAGCCCCTCTCTGATACCCCATAACCACGCGCACTCGTGCCTCGATTTCTGCACCACCCTGTGCCCGTCCATTGCACCCGGACCAGCATCGCTGCCCCACGAACAGTCCCAGAGAGGCTGAGCACCCGCTGCGGGGCTGCTCCGGCACGGGCAGCTCGAGGCACGCTCCTGCTCCATGATTTGCCCCTGCCACGAGTTTCCCTGCTCATGAGCCACCCTCCAGGTCACGGCAGGGAGCCGAAGCGTGGCGGTGGCCGCCTGATGGGATGCAGCATCCCCGGCCATGCTGCGCTGTGCCCTGGGTCCCCAGCCCTGGGGGTGCCGTGGGCAGCCAGGCCCCGTGCGCTGCTCAGCCCCAGCGCGAGCCCGTGCTGCTCGTCCTTCCACAGATTTGTTTTATCTCTTCGGGAGCCTGATGCCTCCCATCTGCTCCAATGCCAGATGAAATTAAATATTTGTAGTTTCCAAGGGCTGTGGTTAGCAATAAACAAGTTAGCTAACGAGGATTTGGTGTGTGTCTGGGTGGCGGGGCTGCAGGCGCGGGTACGTGTGAGGGTGGGGTGTGCGGGGTGTGCGCGGCGCTGTGTACATTTTTCTTTAACCAAACCTTCAGCCCAAAATGGCTTTCCACACCAGAGCAACCGGCGGGGCTCTCGGTCGCGAATAAACTCTACTTAGTTATTTACACCACGCTTGTTTATTGCACAGTTTGTGTTTATAAGCAACGTTAGCCTAATCTTCCAAATCTTTCGGAAGGAATTTTGGAGGCCGCTCTCGGGGCCGTCGCTGCCTCACGGCGCGACCAGGCTGCATGGGGCACGGTCCCTCCCGCGCCGCGGGCGATGCCGCTCGCCCTGCCCCTGAGCGCGCTCCAGTGCAAACGGGATTTAGGGATTTTCCCGTTGCATTCCTCTTCAATTTCTGTCTGTGTCTCAGCCGGTATGCTGTTGCTAAGTGATGCTTTATAGTTCGGGAACTTCTTGCACGGGTGCTGCTCCCCCGGCCGCGCCTGCTGGTGGTCCTGGCAGCGCCCGCTGCTCCTCCCCGCTGTGCACCCCGGGGCCGTGCACCCTCAGACACTTCATCTAGTGCCAAAGTTCCCCAGTTCCTAGAGCTTTGTGAGGCGGCAGGGCCACGCCTGACGTCACCAGAAATTAATAATTTGCAGTTGTTTAGAAGAAACATTTGGTTGATATTTCCTTTCCATGTACTCTGATCAGAAGTGACCCATTTTTTTCTATTAATCTACTCTAAAAGTTGACTCTGAAAATGAGAAGCATTTCCTCTATTTCCACAAGTTTATTGTGTGTGAATCCCTAGAAGAATTTGGCAATAATAATAAAAATAAGGAACGATGATGCACCACCAAATGTATTTACTGCAATATCAGTAGTGCTAAAGATGTGCTTGGAAACCCATGCAAATCACTGAATAACTTTTTCCCAAACCACAGCTGGCTGAAACCCTTCTCAGTAAAACACAGTTCCGTCTAAACACGCAGTTTTATCAGAACTGACATGTACAGCAGAGAGGCGTCTGCTTCGATGAAGGTTTTTCTTAGGAATGCTCTGGTCTATAAAAGAAAGTGCAATCAAAAGTGTGAACTTTTGAGTTGAACACATTTGGTTTATCATTATTATTTTTTAATCATAAATTTAAGGACACCGGGACCAATTCTGCTTTATGAAAGAGGCCAACGGCACCGTGCTCGGCCCCGCCGCGGCATGCCGAGGGCACGGGACTGGGCGAGGGCACTGCCCGCTCCCCAGCTCAGCGCCTGCCCTGGTCACCGCCGCTCGCCCCAGCTCCTCCCTGCCTCGGGCGAGGGGCTGCCGGCCGGGAGCTGCACGCTGGGAGCGCGGACTGCTGCGGGAGCTAAACCCAGCTTCCTCCAGATGAGCCACAGCCAGCGAGGCTGAAAGCGTGGCTGGTTTTGGTCCTGCTTGTTGGGAAGAGACAACGTCTGGAATTATCACCAATGCCATGGTCCTAATTGCAAACGTCATTGTGGGGAGTCATTTTGGGAGAAGTGGGGTATGAAAGCAAGGAAAAGAGATGTTTTTTCACACTAATGAAAGAATTTCAACTCTTCAGCAGGTATCTGAGTGCGTTAGCAGAGCTGCTCAGCTTCGGACAGATGATGAGAGCATGCCATAGCCCTTTCCAGCTGCTTTCCCCAGAGCACCTACCCCTCAGCTCCAGCAAGCCTCCCTCCTCTTGTCTGCCTCCTTGGTAAAGGGGAGAAATTCTCCAACTTCTCCGCTACCCTAAGACTCTTCCTCGGCTTGTCTCATAGCAGCAACATCACCTTCTGCACAGATGGTGTCCTGTCTTCGCCTGCCCTGATGGGTGGGGGCTGATCTCGGGGCTGGAAGCCAAGCCAGCGCTTGTATCAACCTGAGCCTCGTGGCTGCTGACTCATTTTCTCAGCCCATGATTTCAGCTCCGCGGGGGCTCGTCAGGTCTCCGCTGGGCATCGCCGGCGGTGGCACAGTTGCCGCATCTCTGTACCCCCTGCAGCCGGCGCTGGCCCCTGCAAGAGGCCGCCCGGTGCCTGGTCCTGCCCCGGGGCTCGCCCCGCTCCCCCCACCCCTCACCTCTCCCTTTCCCCCTCCCGGCCCTGGAGCCGCCCAGAGACGCCGCTGCGGCCGCGGCTGCCGCACGCC
>VXAV01007158.1:1907-21017 GCA_013399715.1 Alectura lathami | reverse complement strand
CTAGCGGCCGCCTCCGGCCTCGCAGCGTCCGGGATTCGCAGGGCTGCTTGGCCCCACAGCCCGGCCCTGCTTCACCTCTGGGAGCGCAGCCCGCGGGCGTTTTCCTCTCCGCAGCGGCTGGTGAGGGACTGGCCGGGTGCTGAGGTCCATCCGTGGCCGCTGGGGTGCAGGAGGGGGCTCAGCCTTGCTCCCCGTTGGAGGTTGCTGCTGTGACCCCACAATCCGGGCCAGAACCACCCGCTGCCTTCAGTGCTTTGGCTTTCTGCACCCCTGACCGCTTGTGCCCAGCGCAGCTGAGGGACATCAGCGCGGCCTGCCCTGCGGGGACAGCCCCGACCCTGCTCCAGCAACTGTCACGCTGACATCAGCCAGCGGCGTAACCCGCACCTGTATTTATAAAAGCAAGGACATCACTGCAGCTAACCCCAGGAGAAATGGTAAAACGGGCTGCACCACGTGAAGATGCGTTCCCTGTTTCTCCAAAGCAGAGCCTGGCGGTGCTGCTGGCACATCCCACGGCACGACAGAACACGCGGTGCTGAGCTGCTGGGACCTCCCTGCAGGAACCTGGAACTGCCTGCAATGAGCCTGCGATGTTCCCCCAGCACCCAGGTGGCGGCAGGCAGGGCTGGGTGCTAAGATCGAGGCTGCTGTTGACAAAGGAGAAGCAGCGAGCCACGGCTTTTGCCAACTGCCCCTAGCATTTGCACCAAGACAACGCAGCCCCTCTGTGCTGTGAGCAGGGAGGGCAGCTTCCCCTGAGGATGGGGCATTGTGGTCTGGGACCAGAGGGTGCAGCTCAGCACGTGCAAGACCCTGGGCTTACCGCACTTGCACCGTGCCCACGAGCTGCCTCTGGGAGCTATGGAACCCCCGTGCCCTGCTGCCCCCCAGCCCCACGCACGAGCTCATGCGGAGCAGTTCCAGGCCACAAACAGGCACCTTGTGCTGGGGGGGCTGGCTCACCCCCTCCTGCACGGAACATGGCTGCGAGCAGGGATGCAGGGCCGGGCACAGCTGCCCTGGGTGCAGCACCACGAGCAGGCATTGGCCTCACCCACAGCGCCGAGCAACACCCGCGTTCTTTGTACCCAGCACGGCGCATCAGAGGAGAAAAGCAGGGCACACGTTGTTGTTTGTAAGAGGGTTTGTAGGCATTCCAGCCTTGGGCAGCAGCCCTGCACACACCCCTCGCCCCTGCTGCTGTAAAAAGCGAGCAGGGCTGCGGCCGACGCTTACCAGTGTCAGCTCCTGCCAGGGCGGCGGTGGAAGGCAGGGCTGAGGGAGGAAGCAGCGCTCGTTCGGCCGCAGCCTCTCGCCGTACCGGAGCAGGTACTGTCACTGGGGCACTCCTCTGAAGTTTCATCACGCCTGAAGAAATGAACGAAGAGCTTCAGCCCAGGTTGCTGCAAAACCTGTTCCACCAAGCTGACGCAGAGATAAGGAAATCAGGGTGCTGCCGAGCCGCGCATTAAGGAGACAAACAGCTGTGGACTTGCCCACGGCTGGGCTGGGCCCTGTGGGAGCAGCTCCCTGCCACCACAGGGACCTTCCTGCAGCCATGCCCCATGTCCCTTGCTCCCTGTCTGCTGTACTCCAAGGAGAGCTGCTTGCTTTCCAAGTTTTAGAGCACAGATGAGGGCTGCAGCTCCCACCTCACTCCACGGGCACAGCTGGCAGCAACTGGACGGCTTCCTGCCAGGAAGCCCCGCACCACACGCCGTCCTGAAGTCAAAGCTCCAAACGTTTCCTTGAGCTATTTGCACATCTTAAAAATAAAATCCTTTATTGATAATATGAATGTTTAACATGTTTAATGCCATCAGCTATAAAAATGATTAGAGACTTCAGCTCGGTACATTTGGCTTTACAAATTTACAAGTGTTAATGAATTAATACTAGTGTATACGTTTTGCACTTCATTATACTCCATCAGCCAGTGACAAACTCTGCAACAAGTTCTGCTTGTAACAGATGTGAATTACAGAAGTATGTAGTTGCCTTCTCACAGAATCTACACCAACAGTTAAATACTAACTCTAAACGCCTCACGGAATGAGCTGGGTCCATCTGAATGCTTTGTGCTTCGTTTCTCTCAGAAGTTAGGCTACTAGCAAAAATACATTCCTTTGCATACCCCCTTCCCATATTAGTTTAGAAGAAACAGTACTCAGTGCATTTCCTAATAAACTTCATCATAGTCTCTCTCTACGGGGCTATCGATAGGAAAGGGATAATGCAGTTCCGGTTAACGTAGAAGCAAAGAAACACGTTAAAGCAGTGTACACAAAAGCCTCACTTTTGAGTTGGAAGTGATACATCGGCCGAAAGCCATCTGCCCATCAGTTTCCAGAATTACTCTCTTCAAGAGAAAAAATCTGCTACGAATAGTTACAAAAAGTAATAAGTGTGCTTCCCCAAGAGCTCCTGCCCATTTCCCTGTCGGCTGCCGCCGTGTTCCCGCTGTTAGCGCACAGCCCGCTCCCAGGGTCAGGAGTGACGGCACAGAACCCCACGACCTGAAGGTCTGCGGAAGGGTTCGTGAACACCTCTGGTCCTCAACGCCTGCCGAGAGAACAGCGGGGCCGCCGCACCCATTGGCCGCTGCAAAGGGAGTGCTGGCGTCCTACACAGCGAGGCTCAGAGCTGAAGGAACCTCGTGGGTCACCGCAGCCCAGTGCCGCAGGGATGATGCGCTCTGTTTAACTGAATATTCAAAAACTGGTGAAGGAGAACGCATCTCTGGCTGCGTAAACTTGACACTGCTGCGGGGGACAACGCCGAGCGTTTCGGTTTCGATCAGCACCCAACCCACCCCAGATCATTAGCTCAGGGCCGTGCTCTCCGCCCCCAGCTCTCGCCTGTGCCACGCTGGGCTCGCGTTCCCGGCCCAGTGTGGCACAGAAACCCGCCCGCGCCCACTGAAATCCCTGCTCCTCCGCTCTTGGGCCCAGGTAACCTCTCCCACAAAGGAGTTGCCCCAAGCTGAGGCAAGTCACGTTGTCTGTGTTTGCAGCAGCCAGTGGAAGCAACAAGACCCCGTAGTTATCAAGCGCGTAAAACCCAGGTCAGCTGGGCACCGCTGATGCAAGCGATGAACACAATTATTGCTTCTGCGCAGAGCAGGAGATCCCATTTTACTGTTGCAAATAGCCTGCATGATACGGCCTAGTGTTTTGGGTTTTTCCTTTCAAGTAATACCAAGATCTTTGTCAAGCAGTAACAAGATCCTTTTCTCAGAAGTTCTACACACAACAGTAGAATGCTCGAAGACATTGAAAATCAGAGATGACACACCAGAACCTACAGGGCAGCCGCTTAAAGCACACAGTATGTGCTACAGGAAAGCAAAAGGAACTGCTTGGACAATGAATATCGGAAGAAAAGTAATCTGGGTTGTATCACTGCTAAGTTGTACCCCAAGAAACTTGTGTGCTTCCTGGGGCACCCAGGAGCTCTGCCCGGAGGGACAAAGCGTGGCTGGCTGCACCAGTCTGGTGGTCACCCTACAGGCTCCGTAAGAGACTTGCTAACTCATCTTAGCAAATGGAAAGAATTAAAGACAGTGTTGTTTTAAACATTCATGACTCACAGAAAATTTGTTCTGCAGCTAGATGGTCCTCCTCCTCACCTTGTTCAAAGAACCACATTCATTTTGCAGGCTTAGTTCAGGCACTTTTTATAAAATGTTCTTCTGGAGTAAAAAGTCTGCAGAAGCCACTTCTGCGTAATTCCAAAGTAGCATTTCAGTCCCATTTCAGTTTGGTAGACAAGTCCCAGTACATGACCATGGTTCTTGTTACTGATTTGACTGTTGCCATGAGACACTTTGAGGCTACTGTATAGCTGTAGTTAAGGTTTCTTCATAAACAAATATTTTCCTACCTATTAAAAAAAGAAAAATATACTAAATGCTTTATACAGACAGATTCTGCTACTATGGAAATAAATAACACGGAGTGGAAAACCAGTCTCTTAGCTCCAGCAGGCTGAGCACGGAATGTCACATTCACATTTCTGGAGACTAGCTGCTAGTTGGCAGGAGTATCTCCATGTCCTTGCCGTTGGACACCATGGCGTTGTTGGAGCAGCTGCCTGCCACGTCCATGGGGGCACCCAGGGGGGACGCCTGAGAGGGTTTGGTGAGCGGAGCAGGGGCAGCAGGTGACTGAGCGAGGCCAGGCTTCTTTGGGGGAATGGGTGGAGGGTTCCCCCTTTCGGCTCTGGGAATGGTTGGCGACTTAACCCCAGGAGACAAGGGGCTCAGCGGGCTGGACACCTTGCTGGGGCTGGGGGAATGAGCAGACTCGTTCTTGGGGCTCACCGCATTTGCCAGATTTCGATAGTCTGTGCCAAAAGGCGAGCTGTTCGGGGAGACGGGTTTAATCGGTCCCTGCTGGCTGGTGAATCTGGAAAGGACCTGAGTGACCGTGTTGCGCGCTAACTGCTTGGCAGCGGAGTTGTCGGCGAGGGTGGGAGACAAATCCCTCGACGGCGGGCTCTGCAGACCGCTGGGCTGATGGTCCTGTTCAGCTTGAGACTGGAATTTGTGCCGAGCTGCGTGGAAGCGCTGGTTGATCCCCACCTGGTAGGAGGACTGGTAACCGGGGCTGCTGGCTGAGGCCCCCACCAAGCGTTTACTCAGAACCGGGGAGGAGCAGGGCGATGGAGTGAGAGAGGAGGCAGCCGTGCCGCCGGGAGACAGGGACACCCCGCTGGAAGGCAGCTGGGACATCAGGTGCACTGGGGACTCCGTCCTCACAGGAGAACTTCCATTCTCAACCATGCTTTCTGGAGCTGCGCCAGCAGATTTCTCTTTTTGAAGCTGGCCCTCTGCTGCACCAGTCTGCACCAGCTCGCCACCCGTCTGCAGGTCTGTATCGCAATGCCCGTTGGATTTTGCGTAGGAATGAGCAGGAGCAGGAGGGCTGGGAAGCGTGGCAGGCACAGCTCTGCCTGCGCTGGCAGGACTTGCTCGGTCTGCTTGTGGACACTCCGTCTGGCAAGACACAGAGCTCACTGCAGGGCTGTCAGTAGCAACCCCTCGGGACGTCACCGAGGGGCTTGGCTGCAGAGGCTCAGTAGAACTGTGCTCCTGGCAAGCAGCCTCCAGCTCTTTCAGGGCTTTCTTCAAAGATTCCACTTCTTCTTTCAGCGCTTTTGTACGGTTTTCTTCTCTGTTCAGCTTGGCTTTCAGCTGTTCTCTCTCAATGTCAAACTCCGAGAGCTGCTTTTCTACTTGTGCCTCCATCTGTAAGCCCCGCTTCCTCTTGGATGCCAGCTCCTCCTCCAGCTTACTCACCTTACTCTTCTCTTTTTCCAGTTTCAAGCTCAATTCTGCAGTCTTCTGACTCTCTTCTGCCGCTTTGGCAGTGGCTTTCTTGCACTCCACTACGAGCATGGAGGACAGCTGCTTGTGGCGCGCCCGCTCCTCCTCCAGCTGGCTCGAGAGCTTCTTCTGTTCTTTTTCAAACTTTTTCACTTGGGATTTTTCAAACTCCAGCTGGAAGATAAGAGCAAAGAAAGGCTATAAGGGAACAACAAAACCTCCTGAAAGCAAACCAAGCGTCACACCCCAAACGGGGTTACCATACGTTGCCCTGTAACGGATGGCAATGCCTAAGATGAAGAAAGATGTTCTTGCCCCAGGTGTCCCAGGACAGTCCAGTATGACGAGCAGCTCAGTTCACACGTAACCAGGAGTTATCACCCACTAGCGGCTACGCTGCATGCGCAATGCAGTTGGCAGCGAGCTACGCACAGCCTGCCCCACGCTGATCCGAACAGGTGATTTGAGGCAGATCTTCCTTCCACCTCATTTACTGCTTTGTCAGTTGGCCTTTTACAGGCATTTAGGCTTTAAAATGCTGATGTGTTATGTATGCTTATTAAAAGGTCTGCAGCGCCTGAGTAACAGAAAACAGCAGCGTAAGTATTTGTTGTAATCTCTGAACAATCCCCCCAGGAGACCTTTCATGGCTTATTGTGATTCCTGAGCACTAGGAAGCATCATCACTTGTAAGTGCAGCCCTGCTCGAGAACTCAGATTTCAGGCTGATGTAAGATTTCAAAGCGTTTGTCTGTTAATAGCTTTAACCAAAAATCAGAAGAATAAGGCTGTCTTTCACATCAAAATAACAAAAACTAGGAGAGCCTTACAGAGGAGTGAGGCCCCTGGTGTTTCTTGTGCAGCAAGGTGTGACCCAGCACCACCACCGAGCCCAGGGCAGCGCGGAGCCGCAGGTTGCGTACCTGCTGCGTGAGCCGCTCCCGCTCCTTCTCCAGCATGTAGGTGACATCGTCCCCCTCCGCCGTGTCCTGGGCGTGCCGCTGCCTCTCCTCCTCCAGGTCCAGGATCACCTGCCAAGCACACCTCGGTCACTCCAGTGCCCCGCTTACGAGCTGGCTAACACGGGGAGCCTGCGCCTGCTCGCCTGGTCCAAAGCCAAGCTACACAGGAGGGCTGCCACTCAGCCTCAGACACCTGAATTCAGCTCAAAGTCACATAAAAGCAGTTTGGTAAAAAAAAGTTTGGTACAGCAGCACCAGTTTGTGAAAGAAGAGATCTCACCCCTCACAGTCATCATTTTATTGCCTGAGAACCCACCTGCACACTTCTCCTCCCAGCTGCAGCCTGGGGAGCTCATGGCACTGGGTACATGGTGCCCTCGCCAGAGCTCCCTGGCAGGACCTTTGACACAAAACCCAGCACAAAGAGGCACCAGCCCAGCGCACGCACCGGGCACCGGCACCGCACCACCGCAATCCTCCCCGCGGCCCCAGCGGCTCGTGCACGCTTCTCCCCCGTTTCTTATGGGAGATTTGAGGACAGCAGTGCAAAGTTTATTTTAAAGAACATTAATTTCTTCTTCCACTTAAGAACAAGATGAGCTCTTGAAATGAAACTGCTGGCCATAAGGACCGGGTTAAGGAGCTCCTTCAGTTTTTATGCTGAATTACATGAATAACTGAAATTCTATTAACTCAACAGAAAGAAAAAGCCAAACGCTGCAGAGTCTCGTGGGTGAGTCTGCATCGTTCCTCCAGAGCTCCAGGCCTTCCCAAAGCACAGTCACCAGGACTTCAGTAGCTGCTCAGTCTTCCTGCAACTTAAGTTTAAATAAAGGTGCAAATTCCTTTCAGTTACCAAAACTCAAGGCATCCAAGTGCTTTTGCTGAAGTCAACATACCTTCAAAATGCAGCTATTAACCCCTGCATAGCTTATGTGAAGCAAAACTCACCTTTCTGTGCCTGCTCTCTGCAGCTGCTAGTTGGGATAACATCCTCTCCTGCATATTCTTGCAATGTTTCATCACCACCTTCAAAATGGATAAGGGGTTGGAGCACACTGGTTGCTTTTCACCATGGTTTCCCTCTTTCAGGGTCTCAAAATCCCTCTGCAAAGCCATCAGGGGATCGCTGATGTTGTACTTCCCATAGCGCTCCTCAATGAAGGTGTCCCTGTGCTGGGCCTGCAACACAAGAACAAGTCTGCACCTCAGTACACTTAAACCACAACATCCCAGAAGCCTGATACACGTCCCGTTATCTGCTGTGAGAGCAGAGGGGAAAAACCCCAGGTGTGTCACGTTCACTCCCGATGAGCAGCCGGGAACAGGACAGTAATTCACACACGGTCACCAACCCTCCCAAGAGCAGAGCAGCTCACGCCCATCTGGGCCTTGCCACCTCTGCTGAGGGCGATGACAAGGGGCCGGCATAGGGCCGTCACACGCTGGGTGCCTTCAGGATCCCTGACGAAGCGGACACACCACGCGTGCTCTGGCTCTGCAGGCACGCCATGCTCACCCCCGGGCATCTTCACAAGCACAAAGCATGTCACGCCGAATTAAATCCGGCTGCTTGTTCAGAGCTGAAGGTGGACTCAGCTCGTTTTCTGCCCTGCAATAGCTGAGCGCCGTCTGACAGCACCAGGGGTCAGGGCTCTGTGGGACTTGTGCTGTCTGCTCCGAACACCGCGCCAGCCCCACCGCGCTTCCTCAGGAACCCGCCCAGCTAACTCAGCGGCGAACTGCTACCAAGCGTTACCCGTTTCTCGCAGGATTGCTTAAGGACATCTTCTAGACAGGAAAGACCAAGTCTGACCAAAATAAACACTGGCTTCTGAGCCGCCCTTTCACTGGAATGTTCTCTGATGTCTCAGTAAACAGCACTGAGAAGCAAAACGCTTCCCTCAAGCGTACACGGGCAAGAGATTCTCCGGACACCGCCCCACGCAGCAGGGGGAGCGGAGATCCCGCAGCAGGAAGCCAGCTGCTGTAGCTGAGTTCACAGGTCGGAGGCCTGACACGACGAGTGCACCTGTACCCAGCCTGCTGGTGCAGACTCTTTGGTCCAGCCTGTGTTCTAAGGCACAACCATGTCATTAGCATGGTGGAAAAAAAAAATAAATTAAAGGCAACCACTGCTCTCAAAGGGAGAAATGTGTGGGTTACCTTGATGCAAGCACACAGAAGTGCTTTTCTTCCTGCAGCTCCGTGATCAGACATCTGTCCTATGGGACTGAAGCTGTATTTTAACCCTGCAGCAAACAAACACCGAGGAACGCTGCACACTCCCAGATACACCCCCACCCCGTCCCTCCCCTCAGGGTGGGTGTGACCCAGCTCTAGGTAGGTTTGATCAGAGGTTAAGATATTGTTCTAACTTTACTTTAAAAAAAAAAAAAAAACACAAAAAAGAGGAAGGAAAGGATCAGCCCTGGAAATGGGAGGGCAGCCTGGATAATGAGCCACCCATGGTTTAATGAATCACAGGAAAAAACACAGACTGACTGTTTTTTTTTGTGCTGGGGTGGGGAACTTCGGTTGTTCTGCAGCATTTATAGAAATGACTCAACCAAAGCTCACTGCAAGCGCGTAGGGAACTTGCAAGTGACTCAGGCATCGACAAGGCTTGAAATGGGGATGTGCACCCAGCTGGCCGGGCTGCTTTGCCCCGAAGGCAGCCCACCCTGCTGGGAAACCTCAGGGAAACCCCTGGCATTGGTGCCAACGCTCCCGGCAGGGCTGGGGGGGGCACTCGGCAGGTTTACTTCTGGCCACTTCTCCCTGACAAAAGCTCTGAGAGCTGGGACTCCCCATCAGGTAAGTTCACACACTGTGCTGTGCGCAACCTCTGATTTTCTGCCGGCACAATGTGTGAAAAAAGCCGTGCTGTGCCTCTGCTCCTCGTCAGCACCTGGCTCTCAACTCCCCCGAATTTAGTCCGGGCGTTTATTTCCTGTCCGGAGAGAACACGAAGTTCCTCCTTGCTACTTGAGCAATTAAGTATTTTCCCGAACCAGCACAACAAACAGCTGAGCCTACCACGGCACTGACCGCTGGGTGAAGCCCAGCGACTCCTGCTCGGCAGCCAGCAGAGCACAAGCACCCCATTGAAGCTGTCCGGACCACGAGGCGAGGAGCAGGCCGCCCTGCAGGGGCTGCCCTCGCTCACAGCGCTGCTTCAGTGCTCGGGCCAGGAGGGCACACGCAGCCCACGGGGCGGCCGGGCTGCCACCGCCACGGCGGGGACGGGTCCAGGACTGTCACCTCCACGGGTGGCTCTGCACAGGTTCGGGGCTGCTCCTTCTGCTCCTCCTCGGCTCAGCGCCTGCCCCTCGTGCTGGAGGCTGCACTGCAACAGCCCTGACGCTGTCCTCCCCGGACTGCAGCTTGGGCTTCAATGCAGTTTTTGTTTGGCTACCAAAATAGAAACAACTTGATGACGGAGGAGAAATAGCCTATTAATGAGCTCAGTGTGGAAAAAACAGCTTAGGCCTCAGATCCCAGTGTCAGCCTCTCATGACACGCAAATCCACTGGATCAAGCTTCAAGAACAAATGATTTCACAGAAAGCATTGCCAACCTAGGAGCAGCAAATCCGGAGAAACAGCAGCGACACATCTACAGCCCACAACACCAACTGCTCTTCGAAAGAAGAGGCAACCTTCTGCGGTCAGGAGATCCTCCACTTCAGTGCCTCCACCTCTGTCATGGCAGATGCGTATGCGTAAGAATCTCCGTCCAAAACACCCGAGCTGCAGCAGCAGCTGCAGGCACTGCTGGGGGGTCTGGAGACCACCACCCTGCCCTTCCCCAGGAGGGAAGAACCCACCTTGTAAGTCTGGGGATGAACAAACCCAGCCAACAAACAGCAGCCACGCACGTCAGGAGGTGCTTTAATAACAGAGCTGGGCACCCGAGGGTGCCGCTCCCAACCCCGGCCCGACCACGGCCTGAACGGGGCCGGCCCCGCGCGGGTCAGGGGCAGCGCCCGGCAGAACTGCGGAGGTGCTTCCTGCGCAGGCCAGCAAAGCCAAGGCCTCGCTCTGTGAGAAGAGCTGCTGTTTTCTCCGGGGATTTCTAGACTGTTTCGGGCTGAATGTTTCCTTTTTTGTAAAAAAAAATATTTCCTTCCATTGAAACCTTGTTTATGAGACAGCATTTTCTCTCTGCCTTCAGTAATTTTTAATACTTGTTTTACTGGAACACCAAGTGGGGAATTTCCAGAGCTTGTTTTAAGTGTTTTCTTGGACACAAAGAGGAGCATTACTCCTGCCTGTAATGTCAGGGCTCGGGATTTGACCCAGGGCACAACGCAGTGCTAATTAACCGCAGCTACTGCGTGTGCAGCTCTGCAGCAATGACACGCACAGCAGCTCCTCCTTCGCGGTGCAGGGTGGAGTGATCCTTCAACAGCTTCCCACCGCCTGCAGCTTCCTCATGAGCTTCCTTCCCCAGAGCCCGGTACCGGGCACGAAGGCGAGCTGCGGGCTCAGCGGTCGCTGTCAGAGCAGAGGGACACGGGGTGGGACCGGCCCCGGGGCGGGAGGGGGTCAGCAGCCTGCGGGGGGCTCTGGGCAGCGCCGGCAGACACCAGGCAGCTGGGGGTGCGCTGCTGTCGGCATGGCGGCGGGCGAACCAACCGGATCGACGGGAGCTGGCCGCGTTTGCCCACGTTAGAGCTGTTATCAGCTCTGAAAAATGCAAGAAATGCGCTGCTTCGTGTGTATTGAGAACAAAACTGCACTTCCTTCTCTGGAAGCTCGTGGTCCATAGCGCAGACCGTGCCAACACCCTCGCCCTGTGTTGGTCCTCTGCTCGTACCCTCAGCCAAGAAAAGCATGAAATTCCCCAGACTTGCAAGAAAAGCTGTAAGAAAGGCTTGTTGTCTTCCAGGAGCACGCACATGGGAGCCCTGCTAGACCTGAGCTGCTTTGTAGGCTACGCAGAAAGCCCCCTCTGCCCCACCTGTGCAAGATCCCCCAGCAGCAAGGTTTTATAGTGCCGGACTTCTTTTCTATTTAAACGAGAGGTAGAGGTTTTGGATTTGGAAATTAAGCTTACAGTGCACTTCCCAAAGCCATTGACAAGTGGACACTTAATTTTGCAGTGCTTTTTAGAGTGAGTGAGTGAATTCAAAGCAAAACAGTAACACCAGGCACCCCATTAGCACAAAACAGACAGCTTCTGCTCCAACGTAAATCACCTCAGACCTCAACATAGAAGAACGTGCCAGAAAGCTGCTTCCTGTTTTCCAAAAGGAAACAGAACTCCATTTCCACCTACAGAGCACTCTCATGTAAGGAGCAGGGGCAGGGACACAGGGCTCTGACACCCACAGAGGCACTGAGATGCCGAATCGCTTTCCAGCGCGGCATGCTGCTTCAGCACACCAACCTGAAGCTCAATCCCTTCCGCACGGCAAAAAGGACCGAGCCAGCCCTCAGCATTATGCAACTCTGACAGCATCTGTTTGCTTTGGACGGTTTAAATATGATTATAACTACAGGAAAAGGAGCACAATGAGAAATGAGAATTAAGGTCTGCTCTGCAGAGAACATGGAGATTTATGCAGCGGACAGGAAGCTACTTTCAGGCAAAACAATTTTTTTTTTTCCAAAGAGATTTTAAAATAGAGGAAGCAAACTGGAGCACTGAAAAGTAATGTTTTGAATACAGCGAAGTTGTTCACTTCAGACTTTATAGCAGTGTTTGGATTGAAGCAACACTGCGATCTGAAACGGGTGTCAGAAGCCAGGGCAGGTACACCGCGAACGCAGAGACGAGGCTCCCTGCTGCCAGGGCTCAGCACTCAATTAAAACAGCACAGAAGAAGAAGGCAAGCCACAGAGAGACAGCAAGGGCAAGTCGTAAGAAGGGAGAGGCACTAATTAGAGGCGACCTAACAACTGCTCTTGATGATCTGACCCCCAGCACCCGAGCACCCTGAGCTGAGCCTTCGCCCCCGGCACCGCGCAGGACTCGGCCAGCAAGGGGCCCGACACCGGGCGGGAGGGGAAGGCTATTTTGGGATTTGTCATCTGCGTGCACGGATTCTCGCTGCTGAACGCCAGCTGCTAAACGCTTTTCTGCAAGCGTGCAGGAATATCAATTAGTGCAGGCTGCGCTGTAACCAAATTACAAGGTTACACATGAAGGCACTTTTTCCTACGCAAGTGCGTGCTCTGTCCCGTAACGTAGCACCGGGTCTGCCTCAACAACCCAGGGAGGTCACTGAAGGCCAAGCTAGCCCAGGAGGGGAACCACATATTCCTTGCTGTCTTGGAGGCAGCTCGGTGGACAAACCTCTGGTTTTTGACCGCTGCCATCTACGTGTCTGACATCATGGCCGGAGCCGAGCTTGGCGCTGTTTCGGGTCACGCCGCGCTCTGGAGACGTTTGGGTCCGCTGCTGCTCAAACTCTGCCCAGCCACCAGGCTGAGCAGTTCTGCACTGCTTTATCCCTCCTTTCCCCCCAGGTATGGACAGGGCATGGTCAAGATGAGAGTCAGTCTATCCCTTACAGGAGTTTTTTTAAAAAAAAAAAAAAAAAAAAAGCATGAATCTTTGAATAGCTTGGTATTTCATACTGTGTAATTATCAACCACAGGTTACAGTTTCACTTAATTTCTTCTCAGTTATGAGCACTTGACAGCTATGTCAGAAGGGTACTTTACTGTAGTGAACACCTCCTGCAAGAGAGAACTGCAGGTTAAACTTCAACAAAAAGGGAATTGCCCTGCACCCCTGGAAGGTGCACATGAACGCTCTGGAATGGAGCCGCATTCCTCCCCGTCAGTCCCTCAGCTCCACTACACGCACTTCACATTACAACTCTGACGCAGTGCTTGCTCAGTAACACATTCCGGCCTCACAGACATGGGGAGAGGAGCCAGGCCTCCACCTGATCCCTGCTTTGGGAGGGCAACAGCATTCCCCCAGTGTAAGAAGGCTGTCTAAAGGAAGCAAAGCTCACAATACACGTGTCAGTGTCCCAGCTGTTTTAGAGGGGCAGGCTAAGCGCAGCCTTCTACCTGACAGCACCTCACGTTCTCTTATTGAAATGCCTTCCTAATTACAGAGCTAGCTCCTCTGGATATTTCTCCTCTGTGAGAAAACAGCACGGAAGCTTAAGTGAAACCAGACTGGAGCGAAGCCAGTTCTACCAGACGCTGTGCGGCAGCTTTGTAAACTTCCACTGCCAGAAACAGGAGGCATAAAAACACACCAAGAATAGGCTCTCATTATGGGACCTTGCTATCTTCAAGGATCAGCCAGTGACAAAGTCCACTAACAGGACTACTTCCAGAGCAGTTCAGGAGGCCAGAAGTGGAGTGCCACAACCAGCACCATGCAGTCTGCTTAGCTCGCTAGGAAGCACACCAGTGTGCGCTCCCTGTGGGACTTCCAGCAGCATCCTCTAAGTCCCACGGGCAACACACAACATCAGCACAAGACAGGTTACCAAAGCCCATGTTCTGCTCTTACCTTCCTAAAGGGTGGGGACAAATTGCCAAGAAATACCTAATAAAAATATAAGGTCACCACAACACCGTGACAGCAGGAGCCAAGCATTACGAGATGAAAAGAGGGAAGCCAGGAGCCTTCACGCGCTGAGGCCGCAACACACCACAAGCAGCGCCAGCTGGAAAACTGCTCTGCAGCAACTGAGGCAGTCGGCATGAAATCCACTACGTGAACACAAGCAGCAGATTTGAAACAACACGTGCTGGTACCGCCGGCATCTTGTTCAAACAGAAAATTCACATCCTCCTCCTGGCTTCTGCGTGTTGTGATTTTAACAAGCAAACCAGAAAGATTAACTACTGTTTGTATTAACAACAGGTATAAAAAACTGGGCTAGCCACAGCAAGCGCACCGGCCCAGCTTGGAGAAGGGTGGTACATCCCCAGCGATGAGCATTACCGAGCAACAGACACCTGACTCCTAACAGACCCAGCCTGGAAGCACGCTGATTCTTACAAGAACACTTTCATCTCATCACGTGCAACACGACCAAACGGCAGTAACGATCCCCTTCCGGAGGGGATCCACCAGACAGATCCACTCAGGCACACCCAGCAGAGCAGATCTGCAGGAGCGGCGAGGGGAGGAGCCCACGCCCACCCGCGCTCATCGCTGCACTCAGGTAATTACAGCTGCCAGAGGACAAACAGACGCAATCTCGGACTGGTAGGACCAAGCCACAGATGAATATTGGCTTCTCCAGCACCCAACATCCCCCGGAAATCTGTGGAAATCATGGAGAAGGCATCACAAACACTGCCACCCGAGGTTCCAGCAGTGGGAAGGTGCTCCCAAGGGTCAATGCAGCAGGGGCACAAGGTCCTGCAGCGGGAGCGCTGACATGCAGCCTCCCGGCCAGCAGACGCAGCCTACTGCCAGGCACGACCGCTTCTGGCCATCAAGACACAGCCACAGAGACCTCAGGCTTTCAACCCACAAAGAAGAAAACAAGCAATAAGGAAGTTTCCAGACCAAAGGGGTCCTTTCCAGGTAGCTGCCACCCACCCTGCTGGGTCTGAGCCCCACCTAGGCCCCTTAAAAGCAGCAGCATTACAGGCAGGCCGCACGCTTCAAGGCATTTTCTAGGCTCAACACCGTCACACCGAGCTGACCCCAGGCCCTCGTGCACCCCAGCCCAACCTCACCGCGGGAGGCAGGGCAGAGGTACCCCAACACCCCTTGGGCCCCAGCACCACCCCAGCCTCCTCCCACCACGAGGGCCCAAACGCCCACGCCGGGCACGCTGGAAGGCAGCGCTGTGGCTGGGGTGGCTTCAGCTGCTCTCTGTGTCTCCAGAAGGCTACGGTAGTGCCTCTGCCAGCCCAGAGAAGGAAGGAGCAGCTGGGCACACCGGTCTGCTCCTCTCAGCAGCAGCACCAGCTTAGATTGGCTTAGCGTAATACAAAGCCACGGCTGCTTGTCCTTGGTGTGACGCTGTTCTCAGCGAAGGGCTGCTCTGTGATCCCTCCTGGCGACAGTTCTGCTTTGAGAAGCCTTCCTCACTGAGCGAGAACAAAACCAACAGAGGAAGTCCAGCAGACCTTCTTCTCTCTCGTGATAGCAGAAGTACTCGGCTCTTTATCAGAAATGATGAAGGCACAGGGACAACACTGTATCTGAACACCGAAACGCGTCTGGTAGCAAGCTTACAACAAGGAATTTGAAGATGGAGAACGATAAGCAGCGTTCGTTATCCAATACTGCTGATACTCAGAGGATCCCGAACCAGCAATAAGCCATTGCTCTGGAATTTCACCTGGGATACAGGCACAGAGCCTCCAGCAGAACTGTTGTCGTATTTGTCGCTTAGCGGGGTACTTAGAACATACCTTTAAGGCTTCTATGACAAGATCCCTTGCTTCTAGTTCTCCCTCAAGAATGCTAAACAGCGTCAGTAGTTCTGGTTTGCTGAGTTTTTCCAGATTCATCCTGACAACCTGAAAAACAGAAGATCGTTTACAAGGTCTGTCTCTGTACATTGAAATCACTGTTCTAAGCTGTGACACACAATCTCTAACTCCAGCTTCCAGGGCTCCAGACTGCAGGCTGCCCTGGGGGAAAGCAGAGAACACACAACGCCAACATTTTCTCTTTAGCTTCCAAGACCGGCTGTAGAAGATTCATTTCCCAAAGGGTCACGAACATACGCACAGCCAGATGGTGCGGGCAGGGCTGAGGGCGAGCAGGACAGCACGACACTCGCCAAGCAGCAGCCAGGCGACAGGAGAGGGGAAAGCCATGGCCACGTAGAGCCGTGCTGCGCATTACACATCTGGCTCACACAGCTGCAGGCAGCACTGTCGGACTGAGGGCAGCGACGAGTGTGGGCCAGGCCAGGCCACCTACACAAATTTAATGGCAAAGTTAACACTGCAGTGCTACAGAACATCTCCCAGGAATGCCATTATGCGTTCCTAATGGAACGGGCCCAAACCGCTTTACAAAAAAATCAATGCCACAGAAAACACACATTTAATTACTGTTCTTCCACGCTGCTTCAGTATCACCATCGTTTATTAAATGTAATTTTACTGCTCACACAAGAATGAAGATCCATCACCTGAACTCCACATACAGAAAGCTTGTTTTTTTTTTTTTGTTTTTTTTTTTTTTTTTTTTTTTTCCCCTCTTCTGTGTCTTTGCCAATGCACTTCATGTTGCCTAGTACGAAGCCTCCACACCACAGCACTTTGCTAACAAACAACGGCAACCGTTTCACCTCCTAAACGTTCATCTCTGACGGAAACACCCTCCTGATGGCACAGCCTCGCGCTCTGCACGACAAACCAGTACGCGTTTTCTGGGCCTGTCACCACCTTTTGCCTCTCTTCAGGTGAGCCAGAAATGCTCCAGGAAGGAGGAGCTGCCCAGGGCCACCACACTCCAGAGCAGCAAATGGCAAAGGTCGGTTCAGCCTCGACAGGAGAATGCTGGCAACCAAAACATTCAGCTGAACTCCGATTTTTCTGAAGTCACTGCTACTTTACAACTGATTCGCATAACTCTGCCTCTGGAGAATTATGCACAACGGCAAGTTCTGTCTTGTTTATGCCAAAGCAGTTTTCCAGTTGCTGGGAACACAAAGTTCTGCCTGCAGAGAGGAGTAAGCAGCCTTCGTACGGCAGAAGCCACAGGTCTGGTGGTGCCCCCCGCTATCCAGGCAGGTTTCTCATCCTGCAGTCACATTCCTGCTCCAGGCAGCAGCTCACCGGCAGCGTTCCTTACAGACCTTCTGGAGAGCCTTCCCGGCACCGCGGGCTGCCCGCTGGCGCTCAGGGAAAGCAGCCGTGGCTGCTCTGACCCCACCCACGTGGGCAACACGGGCCCGCGAGCACCGCGTGCACGCTCAGCGCTACAGATCCAGTGACGTGTGCTCAAAACACGCGATTTTGGTAAACCCGCACGTACGGGTTTACCAACCCTCGCGATCTCAGAGGAGCCTGATCTAGAGCTGACTCCACGGTGTAACTGTGCTGTCACCCTAAACAGCCTTACGGGGTGAGAGAAGACAGGGGTGCTCTTGGCCTTCACCAGCCACCATGCTCGTGCCGTACAGCAGCCTGAGCTGCACCACACCGCTGGGCAGGTTTGAGACCCGAGCACGTGCTCCGGGAATGCAGGGCTCAGCGGCACCACCGCCAGCGCTCCCCCAGGCAGGGGCGCAGGTGCTGAGACTGGGTCAGTTCCGATAGGAAGCAGCAGCCACTCTTTCTGCCAGGCACTCATCAAGTTGCGTTAGTTTTGTGGTGTTAGAAGCCAGAACTAAAAAGGAGAAATGACATCCTCTGTGCCCCTGGCACAAAGCACGCCATCTAACTGCGCTACCACAGGACAGAAAATGCTTAACACGGGCTCTCAGCGTGACAAAGCCCTCGTTCCTTCTCAGGAGGAGCTGACACTGGAGCCTGTTGCTGCATCCCTCCACTGGCGACCCAGCGGCACGCTCCTAAAGCCGGGCAGCCACCAGCTGCAGGCCTGGGCAGTAATTGCTCCTGTTCTGCATCCTAAATGCCCCACTGCGACCTGCACCTTACAGAAAGGAGCCATGCTATTCTCAACACACCTCCCGCCTACAGCCTTTACTCAGCTTCACAACAGAAGCAAGCCCTGCCCTCAGACACGCTGCTAAGCAGACACACAGGAGCGAAGCAGAGGAGCTGCTCACCCGGCAGCAGCCACCCCGGGGCAGCACAGCCCCTGCGGGAGACGGGCACCTGCTGCGTGCAGGGTGCTCCAGGACGGGCTGGGGTCAGGCGCTGCCAGCACAGCCCCTGCCCCATGGCAGCCGCTCACTGAGCTTCAGGCACTCCGAGCGCACCTTGCAGATTCCTTACGGCGAACCTGGAGCCATCCCGGTGCCGTGTCCCTGCCCCACTTCTCGCCCCACTTCTAGCGAACAGTGCCAACCCTGTGCCATCACCCAGCGCTCGCGAGGGCGTCCTGTCCTACCCGACCTGCGCTCGGCAGCTGGGGGACCCGACCACCACTGCAGAGCCCTGAACACGGGCAGCAGCTTCACACCATTCGACCAGGATCTCGAAATCCCCCGGGCTTACAGCCCTTTATGCTCAGTGAAATATCCTGAGCTGTGCCTCCAAGCAGACCACAAACCACAAGGGCTCCATTATTTAGTCTGATGGTATAAATATTTTCCCCGCGCTGGAGATATACCACCATTTCTGGACAACAAGCGATGGTTTAGAACATCAACAAAGATAACTGCTTTCTGCCTGCCTAGAGGTAAACTTCCTCTTAGCTGTGGTACGGGCTGTTGAAAAATTTCCTCAGGTGACCCATAGCTGCTCTTGCAAAAGACAAAACTCTGCTTTTAGAAAGTTATTTCCAGAACTGAGCAGAAAACAAACACCAAGAGCAGTTTAAGCGTACGCACAACTGCGAAAGCGCAGCAACTCGGGTAACTTATCTCTGGCACGCACGCCGCGGGAGCGAGGGAGATAAGCTTCCAGAGCACAGCAGCCCCTCAGTGCACGAATCACGCTGGGGCCGCTATGAACGCACCCGAGGTGGCACTTTGCTGGGGATCGCACGCACTGCGAGGCCAGAGAAGCCACCAGCGCTGACCCCAGCGCCGACCCCAGCGCAGGGGGCACCGAGCGCCGGCAGAGCCCCGCGCTCTGCCCACCTGAAGGGGGGGATCCCTGCCGACCGGCCGTCACGGCCGCGGTGCCTCCGTGCCTGCACCCTGCGCCGGCTTCGTGTCTCCTCCAGACCCCGAAGGGGACCCGGCACCGTCCAAGGAGCCCGCGGGGCTCTCGCGGGGGCACGCCCCAAACC
>VXAV01007157.1:315973-332404 GCA_013399715.1 Alectura lathami | reverse complement strand
TTTTCCTCCCCACTCAGACTCAGCAATTTACCATATACTGTTATTTTTCTCCCTGGAATTTATAATTTTTGGATGATTTGGAAGTTTTACTTCATTCATTAATAGGCAGGAAAGGATTCCATTGNTGTAGAGTGAATAATTCATGTATTTTATGGGTGTTACTTTAGTGTTAAACAAAGATCTGTACTATACTGATTCTATATACGCCTTAGCATGTATTTTAAGGAAGAAACTGACACTTTTTCTTGGTTATAATTGATGGATTTAAGTTGAGCTCACTTTAACCCGTTAGATGGATAACACGAAACAAAGTCCCCCCTGCACTTTGAATGAAATCCCATGTCTTAGGTCTCACGCAGGAATCAGATGCCTCCTTCAGAGCTACCACAAGAAACCTGCATAGCTGTCAGATGCTCACAGTCCTCTAGAGGACTGTGCACTCCTGGACATGAGTTCTTTCTCCCTAAATCCAGAAAAGAAACCAGCTCCTTGCTTTCAAAACAGCTACCAGAAGATGTCGTAGCTGGACAGTATTAATTATCCAACTCATTTTACTTCTGAAATGTTAACAACATCTATTATTGTTAATTCTAGACAGAATCAGATTGTATATTTGTCTTCTGGGAAGTTACACAGATAGCTTTAACCTGTTGGAAATAGAAGTGCAACATTTCCCATAGGTAATCAGTTTAATATTTGATTAAATTCAATTTCTTCTCTATTGCTATGGGCATAGCAATAAATCATTTTTCACTCTCACTGAAACAAAATAATTTATATTAAAGCAACCTCCACAGTTTCCTCTCAGAAGTACACAGTTTAAAACAAATATCACTGTTGACTGAAGTTTTTAACTCAACTGTCTTCTTTACATTCCAGTTTGCTAAAACTCAGTTTTCTGCTTTCTTAGTTACTAGATTTTAAATTTCTCCAAAGATACCCAGATTTAATGTAGTTTTCAAAAAGCAGTTGGGTACTGTCCATCATCTTCTTTTTCGTACTTTCAGAGCATTACCCAGTTCCAACAAAATTTGACTCAGTTAAGGTCAGCTGTCCTGGCTGTGTACCCTCCTCACTTCTCACGCAGCCCCAGCCTACTTGCTGAGGACAGTGTGAGGAGCAGAGAAGGCCTTCCTGCTGTGAAAGCCCTGCCCAGCCATGGCTAAACATGGGTGTTATCAACACTGCTTTGGTCACACATCCAAAACACGGCACCATACCAGCTTCTCTGAAGAAAGTTAACTCTAGCCAAATCTAGTACAGTGGTGCAGAAATCAATATATTGATTTTGTCACAGGCAGCCTCAAGGTTTCACAGCAGTGAGGCAAAATTAATGAGGATAAAATAACAAATACCTGCTTGGATTTTCTGACCCAATGTAGCATGACTGCCTGACAGTAGGCCAGTGAAGGGGAGAGAGGGGAAAGAGGTCACTCTCCAGCTCCATGCTGGGATGTGCCTTTGCAGCCAGACCTCCTTTGTCTACCAGCAGGAAGAAGAGAGAAAACCGTGGACGGGAGGACAGGGAACAAGGTATGTTCTCTCATTATTGGGACTGAGAAGACAGTAAAATCTCAGCACACCAGATGGTGCCTGGGGGAGCTGCTCTTCTGCCATTGTGATTTTGCTGTCTCTCTGCTGCCTGCCTTAGGCAACTGTCTGTTCGGTCTGCACCTACATCTGCCCCTGCCTTGGCACATATGCTCCTTACAGGTCTTATGCCAGGTTTAGAGATTTAACTTGGGAGCGGTCTCATCATTAATAGTATTTTCAAGATATAAAACAAATTCAAAGAACTGAATTATTTTAAATTACTATCAAACAAAAGGTTAGTCTATTTATAGACTACATCACTAATGCAACATTTAATTTAGCCATCAATGAAACAGTAGTAAAAATATGATAAGCTATGTATAAGTACATAAACAAGTGCCTGTGTTAGAAGGTATTTCTTTTCTGATTCTCATGTTGAATTTCAGATGGGAAATCAGCTACTCTGTGGTTCTCTTTCTGAGTTTTTCACCAAAAATAATTTAAAATCTACATTGAAAAGAAGAAATGTAACAGCTATATTGAATAAAGTTCTAATGCCAAGTGTCATATAGAAAAAATGTAAGTGACCATGTGCCAACCATCTATAAATTGTGCAAAGATTTTAGCCAAAAAGCTCTTTAGGTGTGTATGAGTGCACAGGTATAAGAGAGATGAAAGAAATTAATACTATTTACTCATACATCAAATAGAAATAGTATTATGACAATACTTTAAAAATAAAAAATATGCTGACTACCAAGGAAAGAGGAAAGTTCCTGACAATACTGACTAATGGATTTTAAATCTATGTTCCAAGACAAGAGATGGTACCAGTCATGACTGATAATAGTCATGTATGGAAAATCTATTTCTAGAGAACCAAAAGCTGAGATCAAATCCTCGGGGCATGTAAATTAGGACCATGATAATTGACTCAGTCTTGAAGTAACAGTTTCTGATCATAGGGTTTAATGTGCTTGGAGAAACTGGGGAAGTAATACACCTCTGTCTCCACTTCCCCTTCTGAAACTCAGTGACATGAGCATTTGGCAAAAGTCTTTTCCTTCCTTTACATGGGTTGAAAAAATAGCAAAAAAACAAACTACAACTGGCATCTTGTTCTGCTGGCTCAGAAACTTGACACAAACAAACTGGAACTTCAGGAGAAGGAAACTATGGAAGAAACAGACCTATCAGAGCAATCTACAGCATAGGCAATTCCATGTTTATGATGTAACAAAACATATCTATTTCCAGGGACAACTTCCTCTCAACCCATTGCAGTTCTAAAACTATTTTGAGGGTAAGCAGGGCAATATAAATACAGATAGATGGGTAGACAAGAAGCATACATGAAGTAAGGAGCATTGGTGGCAGTTAGGTCATAATTCATGCTAGTACCATACAGGAAATCACAGGATTGTTGATCCTAGGCTCTCTGCAGCTGACGATGAGTCATTTTTGCTTTAATACTTTCAATGCACATCCTTTATGGTTAGAAAAGGGGCAGCTTTTACTCTATTCTAAGCTGATCTGAGCCTCTTATAAGATTTTGTCATAAGGCTGCAAATTTTGTTGACATGGTTCAATGGAGAGATCGAGCGAATGTAGTGGCGATGAAGTGTGCACTGTGGTTCTACCTGGCTTCCAGACCACTGAAGAAAGAAGACTGATTTTAACATTTATGATGGACAGTCCAGAAATGTATAGACAGAGACAGTGGGAGAGACCAAATGTCACTCATACATCAGAACTTACTTGCAATCTTGACTTTGATAGTGTGACAACCAGAAAAGACAGATTCTTTTTTCTCATTGCTTTCTGTTTTTATTATTAGAAATACTCATGACTACCTGTTTTGATTGTCCAAGAACAAATTTAGGAGGTTCATAATCAACATATGAATGTGTTCAAGTCACCATTTGCATATTATCCTTCCATCTAGCAGACAGTACCTCTAAGCAGCCTGTGGTTTTTTCAGTTCTAGAAGTAAATTCACCTAAAATTACTCTGCCATACAAAAGCAATTGGGAATTATAAGCAATTTTGTATCAAAACAGAGGATTTAAGCAAAACATAGGCTTCTTACAAGTCACTGAATAAAGAGAAATTCACATGGCCTTGGTGATAAAATTTAAAAAAGATAAATATTCTTACTTTCTTCATGCCTAGGTGTTAAAAATCAGACAAATATAGTGTAATTTCCTGTTTTGGGCTACCCTGATGAGTCAGTTTGCCTTTTTTCTTTTTTCTATATTACTGATGAGTTTAATTTGATTGCAGTTGTAACTTTGATTTGATAAGGGCATTGTTCATTTTTTTTTTTTTCCAGCATAATTTAAGTAACAGAAGCTAAATTAGAGTATTCATAAATTTTATATCTGATTATTTATTAACTTGCAATCAAACTCATAGAAGAAAACAGGTCTGATTTTACTATTAAAGTTGCAGTGAGAGCATTCAGCCCCACAAGTTTAAAATGTTGTCCCAGGTAATAAATCTGTAAGCTAATAAAAAGGCTTTCAAACTTTCATGTATCTCTTTCAGTGAACACATTACCACCTTTATTCTTTGTCATAAAAAGACAAATGTTTTACTTTCTTTGCGTTTAAAACTCTGTAAGATTTAGGTATATTCACATTGGCAAAATTCTCTCTGCTGTAGATGCCTTTACTAACAAATAAGACTGTTTGCCCTATATTTGCTCATGCTGTATGAAGTGAAACACAATCTCTTGCATGTTTTGTTGAATAAGCTTTACTCCATAACAGTACATATAAATACTACTGTAATGGATTGTAATTTTTCATGAGTATTAGCTCTCTGAGCTAGACTTCTTCTTCTTTTTGTACGTTTAGACCAAGGCAACTGGTCATTAACTTTCATGATTTGTAAACACCACTGTCACATGGCATCTAGAGTATTAATAAATACATATATTTTTGAACTTAGCATAGCTGAAATGTGCACTTATCGCAAGATTATTAATAGTTACAATAAGTATCTTAGAAAGTAGGCAGCAAATAATCCCTATGACTGGAAATATCATGTGTTCTACAGGAAAGAAATGTGATTTTAATGTGGACTTCAGTCTTATTGAAAAGATTTTACTCTACAGGCCAGAAAATTTGAAGAATAAGTGCAGGAGTTCAGGGACAAGAAATTATCTGCCAAATTGTACCTAGGTAAGTTTCAGGAGAGGTCCAAGTTCTGCTGCATGCAATGGCTCTGATTCTCACAAATAGCAATCATGATTAAATATACAAGAACTTTTTAAACACCAGCATAGTTTTTTTAGAGCTGGACTCAGTATGACCCAGAAATTAAAGATAATATTTGCATAATATGATTTACTAAAAAATAGCTCCAATAGCGTCAGCTTTACTTTCACTATTTCATACAAGTATAACTGAACTGCTGTTTAACTCAAGAAAATAGACAAGATTTGAGTAATTTTTTAATGAAGATACTAGAGCATCTTTTATTATTTGATCTTGTCCAATATTTTGTCCCCAGTGATTTCCAGCTCTGCTGGAGAAATATCCACTTACATGACAGAATTTGACACTAACTTCAGAGATTTACTTTATTACTCCTGGGCTTACAATCTTTATTTTGTTCCAGATTGGATCTTCCCCAAGCACTGCTTGAAATTAATCAAAATTTAATAGCATTATTTGTGACAAATCCCCTGCTAAACATGCAAAAGAGAAATATGCTTGAGATGACTGTATTTATTTTTAATAATGAAATCATGGCTAAAGTGTCTTCTGAAAATAATAGTCACTGACTTAAAACTTTGGATAGAATTTTATTGATGCACTTACCATCAATCCCTCTTGACCAACGCTAGTATTGTTATACTGAAATAAGTGAGTGGCAGGGGAGATGCATGAACTTCCAGAAATCATTTTGCTGACGATGGTTATGAGGATGAGGTAAAGTTCAACTTGTAAAGTTATCTGCTGTCTCTAGGGTTCTTTTATAGAGAGCAAAAAGCAAGACTGCTGCTCTGAATCATCTTATATGGAGTCCAGATGTGGCCCTGTCACACATGTTCACCTGGGAGCTAGAAAACTCTCCTGCTGGTTTCACACATGTCCACTGTAGGGCTGTAGTCTCACAGTCACCCTTACTCACCTTCTACACTCTTTTGTGCTTTTTTTGGTAGATCCATGAAATGTTCCTTGAGGCAAAAAAAGCTTCACCATCAGTTGAAATTACTCTAGAGTGTGATGATATTAGCTAGCAAACATCATGAACATTTGGAAGACCACTCTTGTTGGTGTTTGTCCCACACCACCACAGTATGCACTGTGCCCTTTTTATTTTTTCAGAGGGAATTAGTGATTTGTGCATAAATTAACAGGAATGGTTCTTAACAAATGTAAGAGACTAATGATGGGTTTATTTAGAGATATTAACTCACTTATAAGGCTGTATAAAGAAGAGTTCAGAGTAAATCATCATTGATAAGTTTCTTATGGCTGTTTGTATTATACACCACACAGCATATAATGTGTAGGAGAAAGTTTTCATCTATATATTTTGAACAATTATTGTTTACATAGATAATCTTTCCTTTCCAAACCACTGTTTATTCTACTGGCAGGGAAGGTTTTCTTCAGAGTAGAGTTATTACTATAGCAGAAGTAAATGATGAGAAATAAATGATGAGGTGATTGGTGGCAACCAGCATGGCTTCACCAAGAGCAAATCATGCCTGACAAATTTGGTGGCCTTTTATGATGGAGTAACAGCACCAATGGATAAGGGAAGAGCAACTGACATCATCTACCTGGACTTCTGCAAAGTGTTTGACACTGTCCCACGTGACATCCTGGTCACTAAATTGGCAAAACATGGATTTGATGGATGGACCGCTTTCTGGATAAGGAACTGGCTGGATGGTTGCACCCTGAGAGCTGTGGTTTATAGGTCGATGTCGACATGGAGACCAGTGATGAGAGGCATCCCTCAGGGACCGGTACTGGGACCAGTGCTGTTTAACAACATTGTTGGTGACATGGACAGTGGGATTGAGTGAAAAATCTTCATCCAAACTGGCTGCCACATTGCTCAGAATCCAAAGCTCGTTTCTGCATATTGAACTAAGAGGAGCCACAAGGACCGGTGACACACTGACTTTAAGATCCATGCTAGGGTGATGATTGTAAAATAGCTAAGACCCCAATCTTGTATCAAGCTGTATGAGGATGGATAAGCCCCTAAACTTGCAGTACACAGCTTTGTGTGCATTGTATCATTAAAGGATTTGTATGTGAGAAACAAATATGGTCTTTAAAAATTCATTTGCTGATGATAAAGGCATTACATATTAGGATTAAAAATAAATATTTTCTCTTATGAGAGAGTTGTGAAATATACATTCTTGCTTGGTCACACCCAGAGAGTCGTGGTCAATGGCTCAATGTCAAAATAGAGACTGATGATGTGTGGCGTCCCTCGGGGATCAGTACTGGGGCCAGTGCTGTTTAACATCTTTGTTGGTGACATGGACAGTGGAATCGAGTGCACCTTCAGCAAGTTTGCGGACGACAACAAGCTGTGTGGTGCCGTTGACATGCTAGCGGGAAGGGATGCCATCCAGAGGGACCTGGACAGGCTTGAGAGGTGGGCCCATGTCAATCTTATGAAGTTCAACGAGGCCGAGTGTAAGGTCCTGCACCTGGCAGGACAATCTCTGCAATCAGGGCCCACAGTCAGGGCAATCCCAAGCACAAATCCAGGTTGGGCAGAGAATGGCTGGAGAGCAGCTCTGAGGAGAAGGATTTGAGGGTGTCGGTTGATGAACAACTCAGCATGGGCCAACAATGTGTGCTTGCAGCCCAGAAGGCCAACCACATCCTGGGCTGCATCAAGAGAAGCGTGACCAGCAGGGCGAGGGAGGTGATCCTGCCCCTCTACTCTGCTCTCTTGAGACCCCACCTGGAGTGCTGCGTCCAGTTCTGGGGGCCCCAACACAAGAAGGACATGAGGTGTTGGAGGGGATCCAGAGTAGGGCCATGAAGATGATCAGAGGGCTGGAGCACCTCCCCTACAAAGGCAGGCTGAGGGAGTTGGGATTGTTCAGCCTGGAGAAGGCTCTGGGGGAACCTGATAGTGGCCTTCCAGTACCTGAAGGGGGTCTACAGGAGAGCGGAGGAGGGACTCCTTAGAAGGGCATGTAGTGATAGGATGAGGGGTAATGTCCACAAACTGGAAGAGGGGAGATTTAGGCTAGATATTAGGAAGAAATTCTTTTCGGGTGGTGAGACACAGGAACAGGTTGCCCAGAGAGGCTGTGGACCTCCCTGGAAGTGTTCAAGGCCAGGCTGGATGGGGCTCTGAGCATCCTGGTGTAGTGGGAGGTGTCCCTGCCCATGGCAGGGGGGTTGGAACTAGATGATCTTTAAGACCCCTTCCAACCCAAACCATTCTATGATTCTATGATTCTATGATTCTATGAAATCTGTATAGTCTTAACATCTGAAAGTTCCAATAAATTATCTAACACTTTCATACAGATGTGGCACATGACTGACAGTAGAGTAGCTGGATTGGGATTTCTCTTTACTTTCTCATAAAGGTGAAAAGGCTGAACATTGCCATAAGAAAGGGAAGTAGGAGATGCTTTTAAATTACCAAGTAGTTTTCTAATTTAAATTCAAAGACAGTATAACATTTTTCAAAAGGATTAAAGTCCCAGTGTCCTTTTAAGAAGTTACCATTACAGCTAAGGCTATATCAACAAAAAGCTGTAAGTATCTAATGAGGCTGCTTAAACGTTTATTGCCTAACTTGACATAGTAAATTGAGATGCGTTAAATTTAATGTCCTCTCATTTCTGCCACAGGTCTTGCCTCAATGAAAGTAATCCTTGCCAAACATAACTAACTGCAGCTCTAACTATCATCTAACCTATTACAGCATTTTTTGGTAAAATGTACAGTTCATTTCATTTGTGGTACTGGAACCAGCTGAACAAGAAGGAGATTCTGTTGTCCTTTTACCTCAGAGCTTAATGGTTACCGTACATACTGATGTGAAAACTCCAGTATTTTTTTTTTCTGTTGGGAGGCTTGATTCCACATTATCCTATAAGCAGAAAAGTGACCTGCTTATAAGCAGAGGGACACAGTCTGTCTTGGTGAAGGCAGTCCCTCTAGAAGAAAACAAATATCACTGAAACAGGAACCAAAACCCAGGGATGAAATTACCTGGGAGCTGCTGGTCTGCTGGAGCTTTAAGGGGTCAAGGTCCTCCATATAGCATTTTCTCCACAGACAGCCAAAAGTAGTTTTAAATACAAAATTTTCGTGATATTGTAGATTATAAATCAGAGTTTTCAATGTATTAAAGAGATAAAAAGAAGGATGACCAGGTCAAACAGAAAAGCAATTTTTAAAAGATCTAGTCTTGACTCCAGACAACTTACCAGCTTCCCAGGTTGCAGTAAACTCTATACAGTCATAGTGGATCGCCCCACACCTTAATCTCTGGCCAGTCTGCTCCCTGCTCCTCACATCAGCAATAAGATCCTCTCTCGGCCTTCCCACTTCCAGGCTGGACAAACCCAGTTCTTGTCACCTCCCTCAAACGTGTGCTCAGACCCCATCATCTTCATTCTGGCTGTTGGATTTACTTCAGCACATCTCACAAGAGTCAAACAGAAGTGGAACATCATTTTGCCAGATCTGTTTCCCATACTTATGCTTGATAGACAGATTTTTTTTTTTTTTTTTTCCTACTTAGCACATTACTGATTAGTGTTTTGCCTGTTATCCATCAAGACCCCTAGGTTCTTTTCTGCAAAACTGTGTTCTAGCTGGTCAATCTTCAGTCTATAATGCTGCATGGTCCCTTATGCTCTGAGGAATGTTTTGCAAATTGTGATATTCACGACACTGATTATCAGACCTGCATGGGCTTCTCCGATTATCTCTGTAACAAAGATTCTGATGCACAAGAGGGCAGTATATCACAGGAAAATCTAGCATTGAACAGATAAAGTACACTGCTACTGCTTCTAGCACAGAAATGTTTTGGGGCTGGTATAACAACTTGGTTATTTTAAACACAGTCATTAAGCCAATTTAATGAGCCCAAAATATGAGCAAATTTAACATATTTTCCTGCATTTTCCTAGCCTTTACATCTTTATAGACTATACAGGCTTTGTATATATTATTTCACACTGAGGCACACAGGGAATTCTGCAAACAATGAGAGCATTTTCACATTGCTACAAGTTGCAGCCAGCGCATGATAACAGTAACAATCGACTCAGCAGCATGGGCTGGCTCCAATACCCCAAGGTCACCTTCTACCAGCAGCAGAACAAAATTCTGAAGGCAGGTTTGGGACACACTGAGGATTCCAGAATGGAGTCTCTCCTTCTGTGGAGTTTCAGGAGACATAAGAAAGATTTGTAAAGAATGTTCAGAAAGAATATTTTAACTTACTTGACCATGCAATAACTTCATTGTCCCTGGAATTCAATATGACAAGTTAATTTAGGCCTTACTGCATTTTTAAGCCTCCTAAGATACCATAGCATGCAATTATCACCACGTAGTCTACACACTGTTCAGTTTTACATACTGTGAATATCTCTGTGGCATGATAATGGCCTTCTTAATATATCCATTTTTCTAGTATAAAAGAGGTTGGTTTCACAAAGAATGTGCTGCAAGTCTGGAGAGCAGTATTCTAACAGTGTTATGATTCATTATTTTAAAGCAGCTTAGTAAAATTTTTGCCACAGCATAATATAGCAAAGTACATCATGTCTAGAAGTTTTTCTGCTGAGGCCAGTGACAGATCAACATAGAATCACAGAATGTCTTGGACTGGAAGGGACGCTAAAGCCCACCCAGTTCCTGCCATGGGCAGATTTGCCACCCTCTAGATCAGGCTGCCCAGGGCACATCCAGCCTGCCCTTGAATGCCTCCAGGGATGGGGCACCCACAGCTTCTCCGGGCAGCCTGTGCCAGTGCCTCACCACCATCTGAGTAAAAATTTTCCTGCTAATATCTAGCCTAAATCTCCCCACCTTTAGTTTAAAACCATTCCCCCTTGTCCTGTGTAAATAGTTGGTCTCTCTCCTGTTTATTAGCTTAACAGATACATTAAAACAGAAGTGCGAGAAAGCCCATATAGTATTTTCCTAAGTGTTTGACACAATGATATTGTCGTACAGTGTTAACTGAACTTGCACCTAACTTCAAAATAAAGGAATACATGTGCAAAGAGAACAAGTTATCAGTGTTTTATATTGGAAAAACTCTGAAGGAACCAATATTATTGACCTTTATGTCTTGGGGCGGGGGGAGAAAAATATCCTCCGAAATGTCACTAACTTACTTCTGAAGTAACTTCTCCTCTAGAATTCTTCCTTTACTGCACGCAGACTCTCAAGAAAAATAACGCTAATAGTTTCCAAGCCCTTCAGAATTTTGCACTCTTCAGTTCACTCTTTCCCTTAGCAAGAGAATACTGCCCCCAGCCTTCCAGCAGAGAGAAGGGCAAGGAGGAGGGTGAATAAAAAGCAAAGTCCAAATGCATTCTGCAGCCTTCTGAGTCTGCAGTCACACTTTGTAAAGCAAAGTGGAGACAGCCACAAGACCTCCTTGGCAACTTCATTGAGGGTATCCTATGGAACACTAACTGGAATACATTTTCCTTCAGCAAGAACAGCCATTGACATTACAATCTTCCACACAACTCTTTTCAGAAGATGAATCGTCCATACTGGTGAAGTTATTTTGTTAAACACAGTAATCCAAATTAATATTGTCCATTTGATATCATAGCATCTTGCAAAACAGAAAGAATCAAAACTGTCCTCAACATTCAGCAAATGTACACACTTAAGAAGGCAAAGTAGTTCTTATTTTAGGTACCATTAAGCTGAAAACACAGTCTTTTCAATTTCCTACTTCATTTCCCAGGGGCTGGGAAATTTCTAGCCTGGGCTGAGAGAGCTGCTTTTTAAATACTTCTATACTCAACTAAGATCTAAAAGATTTGCTTTATGAAATATTTTCTACCAATGTTTCAACATCAGAGAGTTTTAGATAAACTGAGATACATTTAACCAATGTGAAAGGAATCATTCTTCAAATGGGTAGAAATTTAACTCAACCATCAGCTGAAACACAAGCCATGCAACACAGAAACATTTTAAATTAAATTTAATATTTTAATCTATGTGCTTCTCACTAATTAATTTCTTGCTGTTGATTTGTAAACATTTTTAGGCTACGTTTTGTGAATTATTTTTTTTTTTTCTAGGATATGCCTTTGCCCAAGGGATGCTTAATCACATTATCTAACATACAACACACACATACTACACTGTCAAAGTCTGCCTGTCATACTCCCAGGCTAGAATTCTCTAGGCAATCTCTACTTGGGATGCCCTGGGTAATTTGAACTGCAGCTTCATTTCTTTGGTTTCAAAGAAACTTTTTTGCATTCTGTCTTAGCTTCATCAGTGGTGTGTGAGAACAGAAACGTTTCTGAGAAAACTGAAAACAGTTATCACTTCTAATTTTTCCTCTAATTTTTGACAGTTTTCAAGATCTGTTATAAGCTGAGAGAAAAGCAAATCAGAACTCACATACTTCTATTAATGTGTGTTTAAATAAATATGGATGAAAATTTAACAGAATTTGTCTTGCCCCAACCGCAATTTGTAATATAGACAAACAGAAAAACAGGAAAATTTGATGTAAAATCATTCCAAGTTTGTATTTACAATCTATCTTCTATAAAAAGTAGAATGCCACAGTTTAATGTTGGTATGTCCAAAATCTGTATTTCAGTGCATCAGTTTGGATTGCCTTGCCCTGTGCACACTGGAAGAACTGCTAAATAAATGCAACATTTTCCATGCTTTATTCCTAAAACTGGTTCCTGGTGAACTTACAGTTAGGGTTCAGGGCAGAACTGGTAGAAAAACTTTGTAAAGACCTTTTATATTCAATCATTGTCCATTGGCAAAGCAACACAATGTTCTTGGCTGTTTGCTATTATTGCTGGTGTCCATGTTTCCGGAACTGAAAAACAGAAAATGCCTCAATCCCATGGCACAGGCAGTTCACTATCTAGAGTTTAACAAAAAGTTTGCTCATCCTGCAGAGCCAGCCCAACAAAAGTTTCCTCAACAGCCAGAAGTCAATGAAAACTGCTAGATCCACAAAAATTTCAGTGAGTTTTCCACAAAGCAATGGAAATCACTCTGGCTCTGGAAATCAGTCTTCAAAGCTGTTTGGATATTGGAGACTGTAGGTAACTTGCTCGTTGTGTTTTTCTTTGATATTTTGTGAATGTACTTATTTAATGTTGGGTTATAGAGAAACGAGCAATTTCATTTCTTCCCCTCCATTCCCCCCTGACTCTGTCATCTCTTGTATTTACTCATTTCTTATTTCACTTGAAATAAACAGACAAAAATCTAGAGTGAGGCTAAGGACTGTCAACTGTGAGAAAGAAATGAATAAAGACACCTTGAACTCCTACTTGTTATCATGTTACTTGTTATCTTTTCATTAGCTCTTGATTCTGTTTTTTTGTTCTCTATGTACTCCAATACAAATCTATATCATAGACAACATGTAAAAGATCATAGCAGTTCATTAGCATTATTACTATTTTCCACAAATACGTGTTATTGTCTTTTTCAAAAGTCTTCAAGTTTCTAAGACAGATTTAGCATTAAAAGTGATCAATTTGTATGTAAGTGAATTCTATCCATTCTATAGCATATATTCTGTTATCTGCATTGCTCTGTATGAGTGGGAATAATAACTGCTTTTCTGACTTTACCTCCTAAAAATGTGAGTAACATAAAATATACATAGAATTAAAAAGCATTTTGGTAGTGCCCATCAAGTGCCACATGATAATCAGCCCTACAGATATAAGGGTTTGTTAAATTATCTTGGTGATTATTGCTGAGCTCAGGAAACCCCTCCAGTGTGAAAAGCAGATGGGATTTATCAGAAGAGATGCTCAGATATTGAAATGGAACTGAACTAAAAGGCACAGCTTCCTTCGTAGCCACGCATTTATAGTTAGATACAATTCCTTTGTCTTAGCCCAGACACATTATTAACACAAACAGCTGTCACTGGAACTCACCACAGAGAATGATAATTTGCTATAAGAAACAGCTAAAAATCAGGTAAATGGAAACTGAGGAAGTGAATGGAAATTGCATATGTACTATGACTTAAGTTGGAAATGCATTACATGAAAGGAGAATCGTGGCTAAGGATTAGCACTGTAATTTTTGTATGTATCTTTTACTTTGTATTTATATACTTATTTAATTTTTATTGCTTGTTTTGTATTTAGAATGGTTGTGGTAATGTGCTTTCAGAAGAGGAAATAGACACATATCTGAATATTCTATTCTAGAAAACAAAATGAAAAACTGAGCAGAGAATGGCTCATGAATTTCAAAAAGAGCTCATGAATTTGCAAATGTGTCTGTTTTAGTGCAGATAGTAGAAACACCTCCTCAGACATCATGCTCTATAATGTACTTTGACATGGTCACTTGAGAAGTAGTAAATGAACTGCAGTTCTTGTCCAGAACGTACAATCAAAAGGGAACAGCTCCAATTGTGCCAGGCTTAATTCACAAAAAAAGGCCTTGAGGAAACTAATGCAAGCTTATCCAGCCTCTAAAAGGATTCCATGAACTGTTCTAGGACAGCAGCCTGTCCACAGCAAGTAATCCAGAGGCTGCAAACCAATTTCAGAAAACAGGAGGAATCTATCGTTTGCACCAGCTGGGCTGCAGCATGCTGGCACAAGAAAATTTTCAATTTGAACAGCTATTAGGAGGATGTCAAAGTAGAGCAGAATCTTTAGGACTTAGGACTGTGCTTTATAATAAAAAATACACTTAGAAGTTGACTCTTTCTTCATACAGAAAAAGATTAATAGCCCCATTCAGCTTGCCTTTTGCTTTGCTCATTATATTTGGAATAAGTATAAAAATATAGAGCTGTATCTCAAGAGTTTCTGAACTATAGCTCCAAAGCAGAACAGAAAAATCTCAGATGTGACTCCCACCAGCTTCAATGAGAGGCAGACTCTTCCTCTCCTATTATAATGTTTGACTTTTAAGGTCATTATTTTTTCTCTTTTATTTCTGAGGTCCGATCTCTTTTAAGAAATGTTTTCTTCTTAAAAAGGGTTTCCAGACTGCAAAACAAGTCATTCAAAGTTTTCAGAAAGTTGAGACTAAAATTACATACTTATATGTAAAATGTTTTATATGTGAAATTTTATCTAAATAAATAAACAAAAACATACAACTTGACTCTTCTGAATAATTTAGAAATATTCTGAATATTCTTTTAACCTTGACCATTTCTGGGATTATTAATAACAAGAAGATTAACACTATACATAACATTTGTAACACTTATTGTCACAGACATATCAGTTAAACTACTACTAACACAGTAACTATGTAGATGTTACCCTCTGTGCAAGAGCATTTTTGTGGTCATGGATCCACGTGAAAGTCACTGAGCAAAGCTGGAGCTGGAGCCGAAGCCAGCAGGGCAGACTCAATGACTCCTTCACCATTTAAGGTTTGTACAGTAATCCTTGTCCGATTAAGCTGAACAAGAGGAGAACAGATATACAGGTATCTCTTGAAATATAACGGCAGGTGACTGGGTATGGTCCTATTGAACATCCTATTGCTAGTAAAGAAAGAATTTCAGTGTAATGTGATAGAATTCTTACCAGCAAAGATGCACTTTCTTGTCCATCATCACCATTCTCCCATATTTGGATCCCACAGAGCTGTCATTTCCTCTGTTCAACAGAAACAGTAAAGTTTCTGGAAACTGATGTATGTAGCAGAATTTCTTAAAGGTTTCTAGACCCTCAACTACTAATATTACAATAGGCAAAGGAACAGCAGATTTAAAGATTCTTAATCACAGTTGAATTTTTGCCTTTAAACAAACAGGTATCAAAGCAGCTAACGACTAAGTCAAACACAATACAGACAACAGTTTGCATTAAACTTGCTCATTGATCAAATGTAATAAATACCTAGATTAGAAATATTGAGAAATGAAACTCTTCTAGTCGAAGATCTGTACAGATATGGTACCTCAATTAAATCTAGACTCAAATCAAATATCTTGCAAGAAAATAACTTCTTTTGGTTTTGAAAGAGAAAGTCCATAATTATGCTGACAGGATAACTGGTTTCATCTATTTTTACTGTTTTCAGGATTCAGGAGGAAGGCTTTTCAGATGGTAACCATTGCGTTATCAAGGGATTCAGCATTTTTGTTGCTGTTATTAATGTCTACATGTCTTAAGTTTTGTGTGTTGATGGGAATGACCAATTCAGAAGGACATATTAGAGTGAAATCTGGAAGGAGATAGTGTTTAATTTGCAAAAAGCATTTCCACCATTGCTTATCATAGAATCATAGAATGGCTTGCTTTGGAAGGGACCTCAGAGATCATCTAATTCCAACTCCCCTGCCATGGACAGGGCTGCCAGCCACTAGCTCACTAGATCAAACTGCCCAGGAACCCATCCAGCCTGGCCTTGAACACAGCCAGGGATGGGGCAGCCACAGCTTCTCTGGGCAGCCTGTGCCAGCGCCTCACCACTCTCTCAGGGAAGAATTTCTTCCTGATGGCCAACCTCAACCTCCCCTCTTTCAGTTTCAGCCCATTCCTACCATTCCTAACATCACCCACCTGTGTAAAAAGTCGGTCCCCCTCCTGCCTGTAAGCTCCTTTCAAGTACTGGAAGGCCGCAATGAGGTCTCCCCGGAGCCTTCTCTTTTCCAAGCTGAACAGTCCCAACTCCCTCAACCTTTCCTCATAGGAGAGGTGCTCCA
>VXAV01007157.1:261112-284813 GCA_013399715.1 Alectura lathami | reverse complement strand
CTAACAGGCAAGGTGTACCCAAATTTCGCAATGTGGCGTGCAAAACCTTGGATTTAGAAAAAGCTGTACTACCCCTGATGACCTTCTAACTATAAGGCCCTTCATATGCCTGGAAATGGTTCCCAGGATTAGCTGTCCCTCTATAGGCTCCCTATATACCATCTGGACATTTCCATCGTCTTCCTTGTATCTGCATTTATAACTTCACAGTCAGATGGGATGAGTAGACTGAGAAACTGACCCAGCTTAAAATCCACGCTGAACAAAAGACCAGAGCCTAAACAGAAAATAATAACTTTCTGGTAGATCAGTCTCTCACCAAACACACAGGTGGTCCAGCTGGGGGTGCCAGTGATAGCACAAAGACGGCAGATTGCATATCTTTCAGCTCGTACTGATTATATAACATCAAATTGTGCTCTCAAGTAACAGACCAATGTTCCAGCTTTGTAAAAATCTAATTTTTAGATACACTGAATTAAATCTAATACTTCTAAAAATACATCTAATTTGGTATTTTGTCCAAAGCATATAGATCAAACAAAAAAATAAAATGAGTTGAAGTTCACAGTGAACTAAGTCTGGTATGATTCCTGCAGGGTGTTAGGGGAAGTCTGATACTACTGAACTTTATTCAGCAGGAGTGGAAGGACATAGTACTAAATAACCTGTTCAGGTCTAAATAGCATTGACTTTCCGAAGTGCAAGTTTAAGTTGATACTTGAGAGAACTTGAAATCTCTGTCCAAATCCATAATTAGCTTTAAAGCACCATTTCAGCACTAGTCCTTTAGAGGCAGGGAAGGAGAAGAGATGGAATGAGAAGAAAGAATATTGTTTATATAGGTTCATACACACATGTAAACTGAGGTTATGTACTGGTAGGCCTTCCCAAAGAGGGAAAGAAATCATTCCATGTTTTATCTTGTCAGAGGTCTGGCAGTGGAGAGGGAATGGAAAATACTAGCAACTTCATCAACTACATCCTTTCAGCAAACAAACATTTCTAATGTGATGAAGAGATGAGACCAATGACTACAGTTTGTTCACAGTCTGATTGTAGCACAAGATCTACCAAGATTAGTAGGCATAACTGGTCTTCCAGTAGTCTGGACCAGCTGCTAATTTTTACCCGCAATAATGGGAAAGTCAAGTGTTTACAGAGATTATTCCAGATCTGATCAGATTATGCCCCTGGAAATCAAAACAGTGATGACCCTATCAAAGCTCTTCACCTCTCAAGAGAGGTCAGCTTCATCAGCTGCCCAGAAGCAATACAATGCATGAAGTCTGCACTGAGTGAAGGTGATGCAAATCTAACCAGGTTTGATTTTTATGAGTGGGTTTAAATACTGTGAAGACAAAGTCAGACAGAAAATCAATAAATTATATCCCTAGAAAATTACTGTGGTGCCACATCAGGCATTCTGAAATGGCTATCAGATTAACTTTTCTTCAGCAATTTTCTTTAGGGATGTACAGCAAATATCAGCTCTCCAGAGAGAGTACTGCAAAAATGTTGTGAAGCTCTTATCAATGACACCATTACTTTGCGAGTCTGTGCAGTTGTATTTCATCTCAAATGTAGTAACTTTCCTTACAGCTGGTAGATGGGATATCTCATGTTCTTTTAAGTACAACAGTTCAGTAACTTTCAAGCCACAATAGACAATACATTCAGTTTAAATGCAATTTCCTAGGGGAAAAAAACAAAACAAAACAAAAAAAAACCCAAAAAACAACAAAAAACAGAGGCACAGACACACAATGAAACAAATACAAACAAGCATAGGGCTCAAAGGTGCTGGGATGCACTACAGATGCTATATAGGAGTTCAGTAGAACCGCATTATAAACCAATTGTATTTTATGTATAAAGGAGAGAAGAATGGCACTTAAGTAAATAGAACTGTCACAGTTGATCAGACTTGTGGTCTGTCTACTGCTGCATCCACCAGTATAATTACCATCTTCTCAAAGGTACATAATATTGCAATGGGCAAGCTGGAATAACTACACACAACGAAGTCTTCTCCTAAGGCTNAGCTTCCAAACTTTCCATATTAATAAAATTATTATTATATTCATATTTGTAAATAGCTAATCTTTTAGACGTTTTTACATAAATAGCACATTAAAGCAATGATTTTCATAACCTAAATATTTTTTTCTTTTCTTTTTAACTTTGATCTTTGTCTTATTTACCAACAATAAATGTTCCATTAAAAAAAGGATGAGATATTATTTATAATTTCTCAGCAATTACATTCACAAACTTTGCATTCTTCTAGGGTTCAATATAATAAGACAGTTTTGACACCCTCATCTCCTCTCCCCTCAATTAAATGCAAAGTTTAGTCAAAATTACAGAAATTAGAAACTAATCACTAAAAACTAGAGAATATATAGCACAAATATTAGAATACAAATAGGCAAATCATCAATGTTATTCAGAATAACTCAAAATTAATTTATAAGTAGAAGACCAGGCTGGATGGGTTCCTGGGCAGTCTGATCTAGTGGTTGGCAGCACTGCCCACAGCACGGGTTTGAAACTAGATGATCTTTGAGATCCCTTCCAACCCAAGTGATTCTATGATTTGAAAGGTGAGGGACCCGGGGCAGCATTAGTCTTCCTTTCCATTCTAATTCCTAATTTCATTTGTCTCCTTTATTCATTCATTCAAATTGCACAGTAATGAAGAAGACACTACATGCTTACCAGGTCTCAAATGCGTTCATGAGTGATATATGATGGAATAACACTTCTTTTAATATATGAAAGCTTTCCAAGCAACATGATCCAAGTACTTTGCTTTAAAGCTTACAGTTTCTAACAAACTCCAAAACCTCTGTGAAATCTACTTCCTGGAACTTCCAGCCAATAATTAAATGCAAACTGTCTTTTTTCATGCAGAAATTTCATCTCCAAGTAATCCCAAAGAATTAATGAAAACTCCATAAAGTCCTATTCCTAGATAGCTGAAGCTAAGATGAGTCAATAGCTTCTGAAAAAAGAAACTCATTACCATTCTCACTCTGCCAATATATTCTTGGAGGAAAAAAAGAATGATCCATTAATAACTCTTGCCAGCTGTCCTACAGAAGGTTACAGAGCAAAAGGTGTAATTTCTTTGGGCTTCCAAGGATATTTTACTTAATTCAACAGAATGACCAAAGTTTATAGGACAAACCTTAAAACAAAAAATTGCAAGATCATCATCTTACTCCCGTCAGTCTTGATTCTCTCTGCACTTCTAATATGTGTCTAAAGGTGGCAGCAACTGTTTATCCTTATAGCCTCAGAATTTATCTTTCAAGTTTCATACATTGTATCACAGGGTTCTACTTAGAAATACAAGGGTCCAATTCATCCTTATTATCAGTCTAATGTTATGTTATGAATGAAGTTATTAGGATATAATTTGAAGATAAATATTCTATAAATATACTCACTCACCTCCAGCTTCTGTTGTTTGACATTACTGATGTAAATACAATCAAGTCTGACCACTTTTGTTATTCACTAAGAATTTACAGAATACAATGATACCTCAAATTAGACATATTCCAGTATCACTGCCCACACATTAGAAACATTCAGAATTTGAAATCATTTCCTACTAAAAAAAAAAAAAAAGAACAAAGCAAAAACTCTCTCCTCCCAAACGTCCGCCTTTCCTTTCCTCTCCAAAGTAACATCTAGAAACCACATGAGGAGTGGTCTCTTCTAAACAAAAGAGGAACTTGAGATATTTAATACAAGATAATACTGGGAGAAATCTTGTTACAGTCTTTCCAAATTTGAATTTGTTCTTTCTTCGAAGAAGTAACACCCACACTTTTCATCAGTTCTTGTTATCACTGTAATTACTAATGTCACTAATCAAGTTACAGATAACAGTCTAGACTATTTAACTCCACAGACTTTATGCCGAAATAACAGTAAAGCAAGAAGCAGTACTGGAGACAAAGAATCAGGCCACAAGGAAGAAGTTTGTGTGTATATGGCAAGCTAAAATGAGCAAGTCAATGGAGAGTGTCCGCAGTTCTGCACAGGACAAGAACTATTTACTTAAGGCTAAGCTCCTAAGTACTTCCTGCAGAAACAGAAAGAGCAGGAATTTCACTTTCTTCACTCCTGGCCTTTAGGAAGGAGTAAGGCTCAATTACTAAGCTTGTAAACAAACCCTTCACAAGTACTTTCATCTCCAGTTCCAGCTGGGAAGAAGTTTAGTGGCTTTTTTTTTTGGTTTTGTTTGAGAATTACATAATAGTTATAAGCTACACACTATATATACGATATACATATCTACAACATTACATAAACATATAATCCTAATAATTTATTTTTAAAAAATATTTGATGAGAATTAGAAGTTTAACTATCCAAACTGAAATTACACCTAAAACAAAAAGGCTGCCAGCGCAGAGGGGGATGAAGTGACATGCTTCATCATCCACTGCACTAATGTTTCAGAACGATTTGATGATTTCAGATGATTTGACTGGGAGAAGGAAAGGAAAAGTTTCGAATTCTCACCTGAATTTAGTTTAATTCAACTATACAGTGTTTGCCTTGCTTGGTTACACTGATGCCTTACTTTTTCTAGTCAGGATGAATTTGAAATGACATACTTCTGTCATGATGTCTGAAGTATGTCTGTGACATACTTCGTTATTTTCCATAGACATCTCTGATATTGCAGGTTTCAGACTAAATGGGTTTTGAAGTACAGTTGGCCCATTTGTCGGCTTACAATGAGAAGTAGAAGAACTGTAGATGTCACCCCATTGCCCGAACCAGTAGAACACAGCTTCTAAAGTCAATGAATGGTCACTGAATTACTGGTTACTGAATTACTGTTTGCCTCAAAGCAACTGATCAGCTAACATAACTTACTCAACTGAACAAACTTCACAGTATTACATATTATGAGGGAGGGCTGCCTTAAACTGGAGACATTCCAAAGCTGCTATGAGAGTTATTTATTTTTGCTCAGTGCAGGAATCATGTCTCCTCAAGATGAATGCATTTTGAGGTTTTACGTATAATGTAAACCAAAAGCTTTTGAAGATGATGTGAAGAAACTGGAAAAAAAAAGGAAGTTTAGAAGAAAGTTTTGGGCCTTTTTTCTTAGTTTGAGAAGACACTAAAAGAAACGGATGATTGACAGAACAGTTCTGACAGCAAAGTTAGTGGTAAACTCAGTCCTGGCAGCTAAAACGTAAGCACAAAACTGGAGATGATTTCCCCTTTCCCAAGATTACCTTTGGTGTTTTATAAGAAAATGATGCAAGATAAAGTAACGTTCCCCCTCCACCCCAAAAAAAAATAGCATATAAAGGTGGGTGAACACGATATAGTTCTGACATAGCAGACAGGAACATATGCTAGTGTTGTAAGAGAACTGAGTAAGGCTGGCCATGTTTGTATTTGATGTCTACTAGGGGAAAACAAACAAAGAAACAAAACCCCAAGTCAGCTTGTGGATCTCTTTGACAGTTCAGAGACATTAGATGTTAGACTCAATGAAAAAAAAAAACATCTAGCTTTTTATTTCAGCTGAGCAGAACAGAGAAGGTGTAAGACGTTTTAAAAGTGTTCTGTTTTAGAACAGATAAATCATAGAATGGCTTGGTTTGGAAGGGACCTCAGAGATCATCTAGTTCCAACCCCCCTGCCGTGGACAGGGCTGCCAGCCACTAGCTCACTAGATCCAACTGCCCAGGAACCCATCCAGCCTGGCCTTGAACACAGCCAGGGATGGGGCAGCCACAGCTTCTCTGGGCAGCCTGTGCCAGCGCCTCACCACTCTCTCAGGGAAGAATTTCTTCCTGATATCCAACCTAAACCTCCCCTCTTTCAGTTTTAGCCCATTCCCCCTTGTCCTACCATTATCCACCCGTGTAAAAAGTCGGTCCCCCTCCTGCCTGTAAGCTCCTTTCAAGTATTGGAAGGCCGCAGTGAGGTCTCCCCGGAGCCTTCTCTTTTCCCAGCTGAACAGTCACAACTCCCTCAACCTTTCCTCATAGGAGAGGTGCTCCAGCCCTCTGATCATTTTGGTGGCCCTCCTCTGGACCCGCTCCAACAGCTCCACATCCCCTCTGTTCTGGGGGCCCCAGGCCTGGACACAGTACTCCAGGTGAGGCCTTCCAAGGGCAGAGTAGAGGGGGACGATCACCTCCCTCTCCCTGCTGGCCACCCCTCTCTTGATGCAGCCCAGGATGCCATTGGCCTTCCTGGCTGCAAGAGCGCACTGCCGGCTCATGGCCAGATTTTCATCGATCACAATGTCCAAGTCCTTCTCTGCAGGGCTGCTCTCAAGGAGTTCTTCTCCCAGTCTGTACACACACCTGGGATTACCCTGACCCAAGTGCAACACCTTGCACTTGGCCTTGTTGAACCTCTTCAGGTTCAACAGAGATTATTTTCAGAAATGAGGTAATGACCTAAACCTACCCTCCTAAAGGTCTAATTTCCTAAAGAATACTTAGTGGAATAAGTGAAAATCCTCCTCCAAAAGTAATTTTTGTTCCTTGGGAACTGGATCGTAAAAATTCCACATACTGACCAGAGAATTATTTTTTTTTAACCTGATGTCTAATCCTAGAAATTCACCTTAGGACATGCGAATTATGAAACATAACAAAACTGTTAACTGATTTCTGCCAAGATCAAAGTAAATTTCAAAAGACCTATAGGAAAATTAGTAATAAACACTTTTGGGCACAATTGTGAGGAAATGGCACTGTAGAACTGACTTCTGTTGCTAAGGGTGGGAGAAGAAAGATTTCTCACAAGGTAGGTAGTGGATGTTAACTCTAGAACTGAACATTAGAGAAGCAAAGATATTGGAAGAATCTGAAGCAATGCTTGGTGGTGAAAATGTGAAGCCTACAAGGCTGCTACAGTGGAATTAGCATATTCAGATCCATAATTTCAAGGCATAGATAGGTTGCAAGCACATTTGAACACAGAAAAACTCACATGCAAATAATAATTTCATGTCCAATTGCACAAAGTATTCCAGCTTCAATTGTCTTACCTCCCATAATTTTAGATTGGCAGTTGATAAATTCTGGCTTCTTGTCTGTAAGGTATCGCTGACAAGTGTGATGAAGAACCTGAAAGAATGTGCATTTTTCTGAAGCTGTGCTTGCTACCCATTGGTCAAAAGCATTTTCAAATAGTAAATCGAATTCTGGGGAATCCTAGAAGAAAAAAATACAATACTATTATTCCAGTTTCATGAATGATTTGAAAAAAGATGTAGAACTATCATTATTTAAAAAGCATTTATGTTGGGTGAAAAAAAAGACCTGAAAGACCATGCAACTCAAGATCATCCTGAAATTATTGTTCTCCTGAATATTTTTGGATAAAACACAGGCAGGAATAATTTTCATAGATTTTTTTAATGAGAAATATTCAGCTAGGAAAAAATACCTGAAACAAAAAATGTTTTAAACCAAAGAATTAGAATCTCATAAGAAATCCTTCTTAGCTACAGATAGATAGCTATCTCTATTTTAACACAATGATTTTTGTTTAGTACGTTTAGACTTTCAGCCCAAACTCTACTCTCATGCTCCATTACAGAAGATGTGTTTCTGCTATCTATATTCACTCAAAGAAGGAAAATAAATAGCAAGCTCTAGTTATTGTATTTAATTTTTCATCATAAAGTGTCGTACAGGTCTCAGTATAACAAGAACAAAAGAGCACTTCCAGAACAAAGTAACATCCAGGTCTGCACTATGCATCAGCTGCCAAAATAAATGGATTCTATAAAAGCACTGATGGTATACATTTAGCAATATTTGCTAAAAATCATTTTGTAACCTAGCCCAGTAAATTCTGCTTTGAATCAATCACACTATGAATTATAGGAAGACAAATCTGAAAGGAATATGTCTAAGTTGCAGAACTTGATATGTCTTTCAATGTGAAAGTGTCTCAAGCTGCTATTTACAGATCTGTTTAGTAGATGATGAGAAAGGGCCTAAAACTCATATCCCGTATCTGTGAGTCATTACTCTCATTTTCATTGTCTCTTTATCCAAAGAAAATTCTACTCCCTGCATTTCATTTGGCAGTGGCCAAAGGGCTTGATGTTTGTTAACAAGACTGTACTGTCAGAATTCAGTGCACCACTAAGGTACTCAGGTGGCAGATCATTGCAGCCCCGAACAAACAAAGGGAATTAGCCAGAAATATTCTGCTGTACAATGAACACAGTAAGTCACTTCGTGATCACACAGTGAGTTGCATTCCTAACTTCCAATTCTGCTGTTTGACTACTGAAGGTTTGTATTCATAAGCATACTACATGTTAGTATGACTTTTTGAGACAGCTCAAGTCAGACTGTATATTTTGTATTAAAAAAAAAAAAAAAAAGAATGTTTGAGGCAAAAATTCTAGAAACAATTCCAAAACCACTTAGTGGAGTTTTCGCTTGTTTGAATTTATTTTTGTTTTGTTCATGTGCCACTGGCAACTAAACTACACTACAGCCCTTCGTACAGAAAGATCAGTAACGCAAAGAGATCTGAGGAGAGAAAAAAAAGCAAGGTTCAGAATATTTCCAAACTTGAACCTCAGTAACCTTTCCTGTCTATGCTTCTACTTACTCCTCTTAAAACACAGTTGCATGCCAAGATGGAACCCAAGAGGCTTATAGCTGAAGACAGGGCAAACACAGCTCTTATTTTTCTCTTTACAAAGAAGAGAGAGAGCACAAAGAACAGAGGAGGCAGAAAGGAAAAAGAAGACGATACCTGATTATGAGCTTTGGCCTCCTCCCACCCTTCCCATTAAAATCTATTTCACATACTCCACTGAGTTATTTCTTTATTTTTGAAAATTTGCACTTAAACCTGTATCTTATCTTTCCATTTGCCTTTTGAATAATGAAATACATAATGACTGATTCATAAATCAGTTAAAAGCTCTGTTTTCATTTTCAACTGTTCAAACTCACCCGATTAGGGTCTATACCATTGACCTGGCGAAGCTGCTCAAGCATCCACTGTGTTCTCCTGACAAACGACGTAGAGCCTTCAAATTGCTTGACCTTCGTGATAGATGCTTGAGCCGGTTTCTTGTTTGTCACTAAACATATAAAAGAAAAAGCATACAACCGAAATGGGCCTAATTTTTCAGAAATGCTCTGTTTAGTTCAGTAGCTGGTTTGACGGTGTATTTTCTATAATGTCCCACAAAAGCGCATTATATATTATTATACATATAGAATATATATATTGCTGATTCTGACAGTAGAAAGCATCTCCTTTCTTGGATAACATACTGAAAAGTATATTCCTTACGAATGATGGTACAATTCCAAACAAGCATTATACAACACAAAATTGGATATATCTCAGCCATTGTCAGCTTAAGTTTCCAACAGCTTATAAAAAACAGAATGAAAGCTAAGCTCTTTCCATCTGCATTTTTACAGCCACCCTAGTATTCTCATTTCCCCATCCTAATTAGTCATGGTTTCTCAGATATAGCCTCTCAGTCATTTATTTCTCTCTCTCTTTTTTTTTTNCTTCCAGGCAGAATTATGCATATTTTTAAAGTTCTCCTAGGGATATAACACTAAACGTTGGGTTGTTATGGTTCAGTGGTTTAAATTACAGTGTACTTAATTAAAACAGCGTAAAAAGCTGTCAGTATTCCATATAATTTGAAAGACTTTGATTAGGGATTTTTTTTTTTTTTTTTTAACTGTTACTTTGGATTGACTTCATTGTTGGTGACTAAGTGAAAAAGATACAAGTTTCTCCAGTCTTTTTACAACATGTTGCATGCTAACATCTATGACATTAGTTCCCAGTTTACAGTCACCAAGAACGTAAAACTACCTCATCACAAACAGTCTGTGGAAAATATAAAAAGGAAATAAAAATCATATAATCCTCTTCCCTCAAATGTTAGGTACTATAATTAAGAACAATCTTACTTATTACAAAAAATATATATATGTTTAAAAATCACAATGTCTTTTTGGTGATAAACAGGGATATAGTTAAAACTGTATCTTTAACTCAGCATCAGGTATTCAAAGCATACTGAAACATTAAAGCTAAATTCCCAACAGCAGGAAAAGTAGTTTCCTATACTAGACCTTCTCTCTAAACAAATACATTTTCTTGTCATGAGTATAACTACACATACTTTCAATCTCCACAAAAATGTTTAAACCACTTTTAGGCACTTAATATAATCACACCCTCTAGTATATTCATGTTATTTTTCTGTTGCCGTTTTAGATCACTTCCAAAACACATTTCTGTTTTCAGTGAAAAAGTAGTCTGTAGAAACATTTTACTGCACAGTCTGCTAAGGCTGGTGCGTCATTCATTCTTCACAATTAAACCTGTTCTCTTTTAATCCATGTGACTGTCCAAAAAGGGTAGTAGTGGGAAAAGTCATTTTTCTCTTTGTTTCTAGATGCTGGCAGTTAAAGAAGGCTTTGGTTCTTTTTGTGTACTCACTTTATTCAAATTATCAGGAAAACTAACAAGTTACCAGGCTTCCAGCTCTGAAGACAAGTACTGCATACACTTCTGCACTCAGGGGCACAGGTATAGAGTCAGTAAATATTGAAGTAATGATCAGCATTCCACATGATTAAAAAAAGCTAACATTGCCTTTTAGGATGAAAATTAACTATTGCACAGGTCAGTAGCTTAGAATGGAATAGCAAATTCAGATTAATAGGAAAAAATATTTTCAAGATCTCAGATTTACTTATTTTCAGTGCGCCTGTGGATGTAAAAGCCCAAGAAGCTTTAGGAAAACTTGTTACTAATAGAAAATTGACTGCCATGGAAAATCGGTTAAGTTTTAAAAAAATAATCAGATATTAACATTCCACTTAGTATATAGTTTTTTATATGAAATTACCTCAGACTAGAAAGCACAGCTGGACTCAATATATTGACCAGGCCATTCGCGAGCATACAACAGATTGCCAGCAGTCTCTTCATAACAGCCAAAAACACTGAGAATCAGATTGATGCAGTATGTGATTTAAAATCACAGGTCAAATGTTACAGAACAGAGGAAATCAATGTAGTATCAGAAAGGTAGAAGCAAAATTAGATTAAAGAACGATTGAAATGCAAAGACTAGAAGTGAGATTAGTACTGAAGATTCATTCATTTCTCAATAGTCTATATGCTTGGTTGGACCACTCTGAAATACGGAAAAATAACCTTGGGGCATTCAGTGACTTCAAACAACTTCTAAACTTGATTTCAGCAAACTTCTCACTGCTCTTGAAGGCTTCTCTGCGTGACATACATTCTAGTGGTCTTGAAAACTGAGGTCATTTATTACTTCAAGATGAAAATATCATATTTTACAGATTTGATGGTGAAATACAGAATGTCAAAAGCTCTGTAAATTGTTTGGCTGATTAGACATTTGCTATTTGAATAATCTAATTACATTTCTCTATATAGCACTTTTAACAACCAATGAACAGCAGCTTTCTCTTTGGCTGGAGCTGTTCATACTCAGCACTTCAGCAGATGAATATCCCATTGAGTGCCTAAGCTTCAGCAACTCTCGACAATTCCTGTTAGTGATAAACTATAAAAACACTTTAATCTGATGACTGGCCCTGTATCATCCACCATACGGTAAGTCCTGGAGATGCTAAGTCCTACAGAAGAGCTTGTAAAGCTCTTGAGCATCTCAGCTGTTGCTTTAGATAGAATTTCAGTTGGAAGTTTCAGTCTGGAATAATGGCAATTATCCCTTTAGGTCCCACATTTGTAATCAATGTGTGCAGTGAAACAGACCTAGCTGCATTTCACCTTTTCTACCTTGATATTTAAAGAAAAAGATGGAATTCCTAGAACATTCTAAACACACATGCCCACCAAGCATGCTTTAAAACCTTCATTTAGTCCATGACAGCTTGACACCAGTATGGCAGTCATTAAAGCTCTGCACAGACTCCCTGGCAGCTGGAAGAGCTATCCTCACCAGCTGCTCATTACATTGCTTTGCAAACTAGAGCACTTTCAGACAAGCCACTGAGTGGGCGTTAAATTGCAAACATGTAAGAAGGCTTTTCATAGATCTGAAAAAAACTGGAAGCAATTACATGCTCCTAGCTACACACTCTCTCCAACAAGTCATACAGATGTGTTTGCTAAATCTCCCACGATCTTCACCTACCTTAAAAAAAAAAAAAAGCATTAAAATTACGCTCTGATTTTAGTCAGCACGTTTTTTTTTTGGTAACAGAAATTAACATTAATCCTTCAAAATATTAAGTTGTAGAGGACAAAGCACATTTATTTGGAACACATCAATAGATAAGTCCACATAGTATTTCCATGTGTCATCAGATGCAAATAAAATAGATTTATTTATAAATTTGATTGTAGGGAACATGTGGTTATGAGTAAATTAAGAAAGAATGTCTGAGAAGTCAAATACATCAATTTATTATGTAATAAATTGTGTTTTTTTTTTTCCCCTTAAAAAAAATACACACAAACCAAACCCAAAACACACGAAAAACTACAACACTAAATTAACAATAACCAGAAAGCACTGAGCCAGAAAGTGTGTTACTTCTGGGACAGAAGACAACACTGTTTTGCATCATAAACAAAAAATATGTGACAGCATTAAGTTTCAAAGAAGTTGTTGAAGCTTAAGACACATGCATTTAAGTGAAATACTCAGTTTCAAAACCAGATCAGAAAATAAGAGGCAAAAATAAATAATTTTACACCATGTTGTGATCAAGTCGAGAAAGCCATTGCTCTCATAATTTGGAGCACACTGAAACAAATGTATTTGAACTCCAGACCTAAGCTAGAATCCAGTATAACACGTGGTTGGAATCTTAAGCAGCAAATTAATATAGTTCTTCACACAAAAAGCTAAAGGAGATAAAAGTCATGGTCTAAATTCATTTCATCTGAAGTCCAGAATACATTTTATTTTTTTGTCAGCCTTCTAAAGTATCTTTGCATATCCATCATATATGGAAAAAACAAAATAATGAGAAGTGATAACTCCTAAAATACCTGCCTCAAAAATACTTGGCCCTGAGATAAAGCCTTGAAGTTCTAACCACCGCATTATGAAATCTATTGAAGCATATTTGAAATGCATATTTAAAAAGCAACATCGGTGCTTGAAGTCTTGATTCCGGGTATTTGTGATCGGTTTTGGATGTTCTTTAAATTTGGATTGGCTCATTAAATAATTTTTAAACTAGTTAGGTAATAAGGAATCTCATGACAAATGGTTTGATTGCCTCACAGAATTTGCAGTCATATTGCAGTGTATTTCTAAAACGCTGAGTGATTGAAATAACTACTGAAGGGAGAAACTAAAGTACAATGTCTTGAAGCAGTCAGTGGTTGTTAAAAACATTCACATTATAACAAACTATTTATTTATTTAATATCTGAACACTACTCAAGTGCTCTATAGTTCATACAGATTAATGAATTAAGTAGTCCAGAGTTTTATTGCTATTGTGTCACTAGTTCTCAAGAAAAAGGAAGTAGTGCAAATAAAGTAAGATCACTTAAAAATTATTTCCATTTGTAAGACTGACAGACTGAGGATTCTACTCAAGGTACTTGCTGTATGTGTAGTACAATCCAAAACCATCCATCAATTTAATGTGAGGTCAGCCTAACTCTGTCACATCCTGTAGCGTTGCAGTGGACGTCCATCCCTAAGCTCATAGAATCATAGAATGGCTTGGTTTGGAAGGGACCTCAGAGATCATCTAGTTCCAACCCCCCTGCCGTGGACAGGGCTGCCAGCCACTAGCTCACTAGATCCAACTGCCCAGGAACCCATCCAGCCTGGCCTTGAACACAGCCAGGGATGGGGCAGCCACAGCTTCTCTGGGCAGCCTGTGACTCTCTCCGTGAAGAATTTCTTCCTGATGTCCAACCTCAACCTCCCCTCTTTCAGTTTTAGCCCATTCCCCCTTGTCCTACCATTATCCACCTGTGTAAAAAGTCGGTCCCCCTCCTGCCTGTAAGCTCCTTTCAAGTATTGGAAGGCCGCAATGAGGTCTCCCCGGAGCCTTCTCTTTTCCAAGCTGAACAGTCACAACTCCCTCAACCTTTCTTCACAGGAGAGGTGCTACAGCCCTCTGATCATTTTGGTGGCCCTCCTCTGGACCCGCTCCAACAGCTCCACATCCCCTCTGTACTGGGGGCCCCAGGCCTGGACACAGTACTCCAGGTGAGGCCTTCCAAGGGCAGAGTAGAGGGGGACGATCACCTCCCTCTCCCTGCTGGCCACCCCTCTCTTGATGCAGCCCAGGATGCCATTGGCCTTCCTGGCTGCAGGAGCGCACTGCTGGCTCGTGGCCAGCTTTTCGTCAATCACGACGCCCAAGTCCTTCTCCACAGGGCTGCTCTCAAGGAGTTCTTCTCCCAGTCTGTACACACACCTGGGATTGCCCCGACCCAAGTGCAACACCTTGCACTTGGCCTTGTTGAACCTCACCAGGTTCTCGTGGGCCCACTTTTCCAGCCTGTCCAGGTCCCTCTGGATGGCATCGCTTCCTTCAGGGGTATCAACTGCACCACTCAGCTTGGTGTCATCAGCAAACTTGCTGAGGGTGCACTCGATCCCACAGTCTAAGTCGTTGATGTTGAAGAGCATCAGTCCCAAGACAGACCCCTGGGGGACCCCAGAAATAACCAATAATGAAATGTATGTAAAACTGGCTGTTAATAACTAATCACAGACAAAAAATTGTTTAAAATGCACTCAAGAGAGTTTAAGGTCTTTTTTTTTTTTTTACAAGAACTCTTTGGCGACAAAAAATTTAAACTCAATACCATGGTAGTGCGATGCAAGTTCATAGTCATTGTATCTAGAATTTACTAATTCCTACCTTACTGTGGAAATGCTGTCATAAAGCTAAAATCCAGAGTGTGATTAAGTCTAGCACCAGCCAAGAGTTTCCTAAACTTATGATTCATTCAGAATAATAAAAAAAGCAACTTTAAAAGCAACAATATATTTTTATTAAAAATACTATTTAATATCTGACACAGATTTTATCAGAAAATAGATGAGTTATTAGTTTTATTGGTAGAATTTTTTTTTTTTTTTACAAGCCCATTCCTAAAGAAAAAAAGTAGGTTATGAACAGACCACGAAAGAGATAATTACTCCTCCATACTTTATAGTTCCCTGGAGTTGCATAGTGAGAAGCTGCCTTTTCCCTCCAGAGTTCTGTTTGTGCAATTAAATCTAATTCTAATTCAGCAAGTCCCTTCACTCTCAGCCTCCAAGGAAACAACTGCTTCATAAACTTGCAAAAGCTCATTGACTAAAATTCTGACAGGCATGTGCAGAATTCTAGTAAGCTATGGCTAGCAGTTAGTTTGATGATCCTTCAAAGTTTCTGACCTTCAAAAGAAGGGTGACCTTTCTGTGCCTCTGTCCAATTGCTTTTCCTTTCCACAAGTTTGAGTTTTTGTATTAAGAGAATAAGGCATTAGGAACTTGTGGGAATGTCTCAAATGTTTAAGGAAACCCATGACAAGATTTCTTTCTTGTAAATGTACAAAGTCTCAAAGAAAACAATACTTCCCAAATTTCCCAAAGCAGCTTTTCAACAGTCAGACGAATGATGCTGAGGATTAAGTAAGGTGGTGCATTCCAATGTATTTATGTGTCAAAGAATATGGACCACACACATGAAATCATCTTAGTATACCATGTGGACTTCAGGAAAACTACTTCTAGTCTTGTGAGCTTTGAGTCTGAATATCAAAGTTCATATTTTATATTTTCACACAGTAGTTTCAACTAAACACTGATTTAGTGAGAGGACTAAGTTAATTCTTGCAGAACTTTGAGCCTGTGGTTGTCCAACTTCCGGAATCCTTGAAACCTGCCATAGTCCTCATATCTCAGCCATCTAATGCAAAGAGGTGCTCTGAGAAGACAGTGCTAATAAGTATCCATATTGGCACCTCCAGGATGAATTTTAGGTACAGAAAGATGGTATGTTCATAACAGCAAATAGGTAGTCCCAAAGAACTAATGTAGCATTGTATATGGTTTTGAGAAGCTTATTTCTAAATCTTGTTTCTTAAAAAAGAAGGCTTTTTTTTTTTTTTTTTCCCCTGAGGAACAGGTTTCATTCAAAACTAATAGGGAAAGAGGAAGAGATCCTCAGATATCTTAGCAATAAAGGATATTAAAAAATAAGAACCTAAGCAGAATCTTCTATACTTTCCCAGAACCTCTCAATCACTCCCCCAGCAGTCACCAAATCCCTGCTGAACACCCACCTTGGTATTATTCTCATCCTTGCTTTGCAAAAATAAGAAGTTTAGCAAAATAACATCTCTCTCTCACAAGCACTGCCTAGGAATGAAACTTGTGTTCTTCGTCTTGGACTCCCACAAATCCTCTCCCGTTCTGCATCTTGCTCCTCCCTCTTTACTCTTTCCTTCTATTCAAGGAGGTGAGCTGGGCAAGACTTTAATCCTTAGAGAAAATAAACAAAAGCAGATAAAATGTGGCAGTGGGTAGGAGGCTTGTTTAAATACCTGCTTTCTGGTCAAGGGTTGCCAGGTGTCAAAATGCCAAGATTTAATTTCTCAGAACTGCACTTCCTACTTCCGCCCATCTTTCCTTTCTTTGACAACGCTGCTTTCTCACCATCAGAAACCTAAGGAGCTAAAAGCATGGAGGATCTGCATAACTGCCATCTTTGCCACTAAAAAGGGCAAGAGAATGACAATGATCCTAAATACACATCACAGAATCATAGAATCGTTAAGGTTGGAAAAGACCTCTAAGGTCATCTAGTTCAACTGTCAACCCATCACCACCATGCCCACTAAACCATGTCCCTAAGTGCCACACCTATACGTTTCTTGAACATCTCCAGAGAAGGAGACTCCACCACCTCCCTGGGCAGCCTGTTCCAATGCCTGACCACCCTCTCAGAGAAGTTTTTCCTAACATCCAACCTGAACCTCCCCTGGCGCAGCTTGAGGCTGTCACCTCTCGTCCCATCACTGTTACCTGGGAGAAGAGGCTGACCCCCACCTCACTACAGCCTCCCTTCAGGTAGTTGTAGAGAGCAATAAGGTCTCCCCTGATCAGACCAAATAGTCCCAGTTCCCTCAGCCACTCCCCATAAGCCTTGTGCTCCAGGCCCTTCACCAACTTTGTTGCCCTTCTTTGGACACGCTCCAGGACCTCAATGTCCCTCTTTGTAGTGAGAGGCCCAAAACTGAACACAGCACTCGAGGTGCGGCCTCACCAGTGCCAAGTGCAGGGTGAAGAATCACCTCTCTAGTCCTGCTGGCTGCACTGCTTCTGATACAAGCCAGGATGCTTTTGGCCTTCTGGGCCACCTGGGCACACTGCTGGCTCATGTTCAGTCAGCTGCTGACTAACACCCCCATGTCTTTTACTTCTGCACAGCATTCCAGACACTTTGCCCCAAGCCTGTAGCATTGCTTGGGGTTGTTGTGAGCAAAGTGCAGGACCCGACACTTGATCAGTTTAATGTTTTCACACCAATTTGGAAAACACTAGGAAAAGTTTTCAAATACAGTGTAGGCAAACTACTTTTAAGTCTAAACACTACTTTTTTTTTTTTTCCCCCGAGAGCTCTTCCCAGCAGTTCAAGTATCAAGCAACATGCATCATCCATCTGTCGAAATCAGCATCTTCCTGCATCATCATCCACAAAACGGTGTCAGCCTCGCTGCTTTGCAGATAAAAAAAAAAAAAGATATGAAATGGGAACAAATATGCATCTCTAAATAAGGCTTATTCATATATTGATCACAATACAGTGAAAGTAATATTGTTTCTTTCTATATGCAAGTTGTTTTTATCTGATGAACAATAAAAATAAATAAATAAACCCAGTATTAAAAATGAGTTACTCTCTAAATATAGATTGTTATGTTAAGGTATGCAATACTTTCCCAAGAGGAAAGACTAGACAAAGCAATTTTGTTGTGTCTTCAAAGCAAAAATAAAATAAAGTGCTTTAGTCTTTAATACCTATATGGAAACAAGTATTTTACATTGTGTAACACAACAAGAAGTGTTGTGAGTATCTGTATGTTTTCCAAACATATCAGAGAGTGCATTAATAACAAACCCTTTTCCCTAAGCAAGGCCTCTCCTTTCAGTTTTGCACCTGGTTATCCATTCTTTACTTTTCATATAACAATGTAAATACATGTCCTTATAAATACTTCTTATGCCTATTCAATCACTTTAAGCTCACTCCAGCTCATATAAAAATCTAGCCACTGCAGTTTGTTAGCCTCGTTTTCCATTCCTACCAAATTTTTAAAGCTTGAAAAGTAGAAGCACTAAACTCATAAATTAATGGCTTGTTTAAATTATTCTTCATATACTATAGTAATATAATTCAAGGTACTGATACCAAAGCAACTACTTTCCGTTTTGGCACAGCTTTATAAACTGATGCAGTTAACAGTGGAAAGAATGGCAGACTGTTTTATAGCCAGAGAGAATGCTTCTGCTTAACAGCAAACATTTGGAAAGGAATCTTATTAAACACATATTCACTTCCAGAATGATGACTGAACTTCCAGGTTTTGTTAGAATTGGCTTTTACTAGTCCACATTGCAGAGCAGCCAACTTTCAAACTCTTCCCACCTCCTTTTTCCTGCATACAGATAGTCAACTGCAACGAGATATTTCTAGTCAGATACAGTAAATTTGAGTTCTATAGACGTATTTAGTTAAAATCTTCTTGGGATCAATGGGATGGTGCTCAGACTGATCTACCAAGGCACTGCTGCTGCGCTGGAATGTTTTAGGTATTCCAGTCAGGTCCCAGGGAACAGGGATGACTTCCTTACAACCCAGGGACCAAAGTTATCATCAGGGACCTCTCAAGTAACACAGAGCTGCTGCTGATCCTGGCCTAAAGCATTTTCATTAGCAGTTCACCTTGTTCTGGCATGGTAGAGCCTCACCTCCAATCTAGGAGGTATTTGGTGACTGAGAATTGCAGCCCATCCTTGCATGTGCCCTTCCGTACTTGCCAGCATCATCTGCAGTTTCAATGTTCTTTGCTCTCTGTTGCTTAAAATGAAGGCAGCATTCTACACAACCATTGCTGAGGAGGATACTTTAAATAGCCTCACAAGCACTCACGCACACTTCAGAAAATCCCCCTTCAATCTAGTTTGGAAATTAAGGCTGAAGATATTGACTACAGTGAATATCCATACAGGAAGCTTGTGATATTCCTTTCCAAATTCTAGTCATTTCAGCACCAAACAACTAAAGAGAACAGGTTAAAGACAATATCACACTAGTACTTCTCTTAGTAAATGGAATTTGGCATAATTCCCATACAATTTAACAGATGTGCATCCGTAATGCAGCAACTGAACTAGAAATTACCTCACCAGTCTGAAAACAATGTTTGAACCTCACAGCCAGTGTCCTGAGTGGCAGGAAGAGGCTCTGGTAAACTGAAGTTCCAATTCATTCTCATCATCTCACAAAACATGCTGTATTAGAACACAGTTTTCCTTTTATATGCTTGATTAGAGAACTTGATAGTCTTCAGGTTCTGGAGTAAATTACTCAATGTCTTTTAAGATCATACAGTGCAAAAGGAATTGTGGCAACAGAATAGAGTGTATGATGATAGTTTTTTACAAAGTGATTTATAAAATGTGCTTTTCCCCTGGTTTCGTACTGAATCAAATACCTGAAATACAGAAAAAGTGTCTATTAGTAAATACTGTGTACAGTAGATCCAAAGAAAGGATTCTATTTCAACTCTTCAATACAGAATCCTTATCTTTTGATATATAATAGCCTAAAAGCTGCAGTGGAAACATTCTTGCATATTCACAACTCAACTTTTTGATGGACACAGTTCTACAAAAAACTTCACATTCCCATATGGTATGATAACATTCGGTTGTCAACAAAAGCAGCTAAAAAAAAAAATGTACACTAACTATTCAAGATTACAAAGAAATGAATTTGAACAAACAAACCCAGAAACCAAACCCAAAAATTCACAAACACATCTGTGGAAGAGTACAGGTGGTGATTAAAAGATAGGTCAAGCAGGAAGAAAAACAAATAAATGGGCCAACAGCTGCAATGCCAAGTTATCAGATATTATTTAACCAAAGCCAGTTATTTAAATTCTGTCCATTAAACAACAATAAGAAAACCAGTAAACAATGTGTTCACTCCACACAAGTCAAATATCCATCTTTTCTTGCATCTTATCTCTGGAAGTGCATTAATTGCAACGAAGGGAGATTTTCACATGCTGACTTATTTTAGTGGTCTGAATTATTTTCTGTGTACAACTAAAGTGAATACAGTAAACAACACACACACTTCAGGCAGCACATAGCCTAAGATGTAAAACTACAAAAAAAAAAAACTCTAAAGTGAGTATATTACAAATATTCTAAACTTGATTTCCTTTATAAAAATACAGCCATTATCACTTCTTACCACCAGTAGTACTGCTATTAAATTTAGGAGGATCTTTATCTGTCATGTGTCTTAGAAAAACCCAAAGGATATTTTACATATCAACAGTTCCCACTTTTAATCTCCTACATATTGAGTAGTAGTCCACAGAGTAGTGTATGTGTATGTATATATATATTTTTGAAATGCAATTATACCTTCACATTTTTCAAGGCTTTAAAAAGTTTGAATGCAATAATTTAACATTAGCCACCAGTCCTTCCAAATTAAAGTATTAAACACTGTCAAGACAGTTCAGAGGTGAGCCCACAGAACAGAATGGTACAGGATACTGGGCAGTGTTTTATAGCCAGTCCGGCATATAGCATCCTCGTCAAACTTCAGTGCCTACAGCACTGGAAACAAATCTGCAAACAAGGCTCTTCAGTCCTTGCTCTTGCACAAAATGAGTTCAGTGGTCAAGTTCTCAACTTTTCAGTGGGCATCAGCCAATATGTATTCTTGATATGAACCATGTCAAGATAGAGACTTTCTAAAACCTTCACTTGAAAGTATGGGGACTCTTTGTATTTGAAGAGACACAGAATGGTTCCTTGCCAAGATGCTCAAGCACTATTTCCATGTGCTGTTCAACAACAGCATTTCAGGGTCAGAAGTCACCTCCACTTATTTTTAGGTGAATTTAGTTTGCAAAGCCCTTTGAGACCATGGATGGTAGAAACATGCGAGTAATTTTCAAATTTTTCAAGTCTTAAAGCATATGAATTTTGATTTGAAAACCAAGTGGAACTGAGACCCTGATTTCCAAAGTGCTACAAATCTACTTTTACAGAAATAAGCATCTTTCTGAACTGGGGCCTGACATTTAGGCTATGTATTTTACCCTCCACCCTTTTCCACAATCCTTTATTCTTGTGCTCCATTTAAAATTTGTGTAACAGTAACATTTCTCAGAATGTCTTTTTTTTTTTTGTTTTTCTTTCAACAGTTGATTTATTGTAGCTACCCATTGAGCTTCTTTCATCTTGTGAATATGAGAGAGATAATTAAAGTGCCTAGAAACTAAAGCACACCTGCACTTTGGTACTTACTGTAACAACCCTCATTTACAGACCAAGGCAGAAGACCCTGCCACTGGTAACAACCAACCAGCCACAGACAACTCCAGAATAATGAGTGATAAGCATTGACTAAAAATAATCCAAAATAATCACACCATCATGCTTACCTCCTGATCTTATTAACGACACCTGCATTTAGGCGATGTGACTCTTGTGGAAAAGAAACCATGAGCTGCTCAAAGCCTACAAGATTCCAGATTAGTGAATCAGTAAGGAACAGATCCTTCATGAGACTCTCCAGAAACATGTTTGAACTGCAATAAAAGTTTTCACTATCTATTCTGCATTACAAATTTCACTGCTGTAGTGGAGTAGATTCTACTTGAAGGTGCTATAAGCAGATAGCACTGAGTTGCTGTACACAGTACTTTAAATTACTTGAGATATAAATATTGCATACATTTACTTTTATTAACATACAGAATTTCACTGTAAGGGTGAGAGCAGAAACTAAAAATTAAATATTTAGCATCTGAACTGTTTGCTTATTTCTTGTTCTACAGTCTCAAAGTCACCTGCAAAGCACTGAATATCATAGCACCCATGTAAAATAAAAAGTATTACCCTTTTCTAGATGAAACTCAGAGAGGTGAAGTGGATTTCTAAAAGTCACACAACACAGAATGACGACTAACATCTCCACTTACTCCTGTAAAATACAGGAGTAAAAACACTGGGAAAAGTCGTACCAAAAACCCACTTATAAGGATCCTTAAAATAATAAAAAATTGCATGTTGCTGATTCAACACAATAAACAATTCACTTCAAACACAATATTCATACTCTGAACTTTCATCTATCTCAGGAAAGACTAAGACTTATTGAAAAATAGTTCAGTTCCATCTGAAAATGTATTTCTTTGACTGTAATCTAAAATGTTATTTATATATGCTTTTAGCGCCTGATAGTTTGTAAAAGGTTTTCCTGAATCCAGATAAAGCTTTGTTCTGATACGCTAGCACTTTCTGGCAGCAGTGGGTGAGAACACATTACTAGTAGTATGGAAAACCAAAAGCTACAGGAAAGCAGTCCAGAAATCAGTTTTAAGAAAAGGATGAAGTTAGACTTTTACAAGTTAGGTAAGTTGCTCACCTTACTTAAGGTACATGAAGAACAACTCAAGGTGCACACACAAATCTGGGAGAAGGAACATTCACCTCATGCATTAGTGGACATCAAGCTTATGGATTTACAAACTGGTATAGCTTTAAGAAAATAAAGACTTTTGAAAGTACCTAAAAAATAACTATTTTGACTGCCTATGCGAAGAAGGAAGATACTTAAATAAGCCAATTGTACAAGTCTGAAAGCTTCATTTTACAAAACATCATGGGGGACTGCGGTGAGTTGATCCCAGCTAGCAGCCAAGCTCCCACTCCGCTGCTCACCCCCACCACTATTGAGACACGGGAGAGAATAGGAAAGCAAAAAGCAAGAAAACTCTTGGGTCCAGATACAGACAGTTCAATAACTGAAGAAAAAAAAAGAAACAACAAAAAGTGATGCAAAGGCAATCAATCACCCCCCTTTGACACACAGACCAATGCCCAGCCAAGCCACGACCACCTTGGAACACAACCTCCTACCCTTTCTTCCTCCACTCCCCAGTTTTTAAGGCTGAGCATCATGTTATACGACATGGAATATACATTTGGAAAATTTGGATCAGCTGTCCCAGCTGTATCCCCTCGTAGCTTCTTGTTCAGCCCTAGATCACGTGCTAAACAGAGCGGGGGAAAAATGAAAGCCTTGACGTGCAAGGACTGCACAGCAACAATCAAGACATGGGTGTGTTATCAACACTGGTTTAGCCACAAATCCAAATCAGAGCAAAACATGGGATGCTCTTAAGAAAATTAACTCTATCCCAGCCAGATACAGTAAAGGGATCTAAATCATTGTAAATGAATGTGATTTTATTTGCAAAACAGTAAAAACAAAACCTCAGTTAAGTATGGAGAGATGTACTGTAAGTGCACATTGCAATTGGCTGTAGTTGGAGCTCCTTTGAAAACACATTCACTTTTATTTATATTCACCAAATATAACTGGCTGATATGTTCCCTTTTTTTTTT
>VXAV01007157.1:245197-256948 GCA_013399715.1 Alectura lathami | reverse complement strand
CAACAAAAAACAAAACAACCAAATTTATTAAAAAAAAAAAAAAAAACACCCTAATCCATCAGAGTATGTGAAGGATAAGCACCTCTCCAGTCCAGAAGAAATAAAGTAGGATCACTTTAAAGAGGAAAAAAAAAAAATGTTAACAGCAATCTGGGTATGCAGAAATGCTGCCAAAACCAACTTGTATTCCATTAAACGTCCCAACACACAAAACTGAAGCGTCTGAGCATACAGAGAACAAGCAACAAGCACAAGCCACAAGCAACACCGTAACACCTGGCAAATTTGTTCCTACTCTTGCCACTGCATAATCATTGCACACTGCAATTAGAACGATTTATTTTAAAATGCTTGAACTGCTCATTACGCCTCCCTGTACTTAATTATTCTGACCAAATTATAGTTTCTCTGTGGTAAGAAATGAGGTGCAGACCAGCATACACTCAGGCAAATTTGGCAAGTGGCATGATTGTTAAGATGTGAACAAAAAAAGCAACAAATTCCCAAGGGTTTTCTAAAAGCATGTGTTTGAAATTATGATCTATAAATACAACCACCCCTAAAGAGATGCACAACCTTCAAAGTGAAATCTGACAGTGCAGCTTTCTTGTCTCATGACATTTCCTCATCTCATAAACAACTGCTTTTTCAGTCCATCCTAGAGCCTTTGCGGTAACAGCGTGGATAACCTATAGCACTGTACGTGTCTTACAAGAAGCTCTCCAGAAGCATGCTTGAAATGGAAAATGTATTTGGTTTCTTCCAACCAGGCACTAGGAGAATCAGACAAGGCCAGGTCAAAATAACATTGAGGCTTCTTTAAAGTGGGAGTCCTGAAACTTACACTGTTATCCACTGCAAACTAGGCTTAGTAGTACAACTGCTGCAGAAATCAAGGGGAAAAAATGGATAATTTGTGTTCAGTTTGTTATGTCTGTTTCAACACTTAACCTAAAGAAAACTACTTTAGGTCCACCCATTCTGTACAGACGTACGAAACATGCTAGATAAAACCACATCCAACCAACAGTTACAGAATGAATACAAAAAAGCTGTTACTGAAAAGAAAGCTTAAGTATCAACTTTAATAAGACTTTATTGTGGAATTTCCTTGTTTGTAAGGAAGATTAATTGATCTGGGAAGGTTAAAATCAAGTGAAATTTCCCTCACAGCATGATTTTGCAATCTTGCCACACTTCACTACTAAGATTTGGAAAAGATAATCAACAAACTTACGACACAGAAGCAATACATAGGGCAATACTTATCAGAAGCAAGGATAAAATCATTTTAATTTCATCTTGATAGAAGCTTCCTCTTCTCACTGAGTGTTTCACACATTCCAGTGTCCTAGTTCTTATGTAATGCACTTGACACTAAAAGCAGTGTTGATTAAGAGGTATCTCCAAACGCAGCCTTGAGGCAAAGATGTCCACTAGTATTGGTGACAGCCTTAAGCACCTTGTGTTAGTCTTCATTAGGAAGTTTCCACCATCCCATTCCTCCATCTGGAGGCAACTTGTGAACAGCCCTGTCTCCTCCGGATCTGCCCCCTTTCCAACCGGTACCACCTGCAGACCCAAGGAAGCACAGCACAGCCCCCTGCCCTGGGCATAAACCATGACACCAAGCAGGATCCAGTATCACTCTCTCCATAACACCATTTGCAGCTGGCCTGTTAGACTCCGAACCACTGAGAAGACAGAATCCCACTCACCTTGCAGTACCCCTGTCCCAGACAAGGCAACTATGTATCTGCCAGCAGGGAAAGGCAGAGTGTTGAAAGCTTTGCTACCCTTCCACATGATTTATGTTTCCATATGGTTACTAAGTATAGATTTACAGCAGATATATACATTCCATTACAAACATCAATACATTGATTTATTATTGCAATGAGAAGCAATGAGCAGCGACCTGTCTTTTTATATGAGCTTTACATAACACGCAACTTTTACCATAACCCATTGTCTATTTACTTCAATAGGGAAGGCTAAGGGCCTAGCGCTTAAGACCAGACCACTCATATGATGCCATGCATTGTATCTAGGAGCCTAACACTAGGCAGAGAATTTACACATTTCAAGGTAAGAAATGGTTACATAAGCTTACAGTGAAAGCTCAAATGGAGTCTAAATGCACACAATTTATGTACCTATTACTTGGAAATAATGCTATTAGACTAACTGCCATCTTACTTAGCGTCAGCATTTTCTTCTGATCCAATACATTCTATATTCTTAACACGTCACAGCTATTTTTAGTATGCTGACTACTCCAAAATCTGCAAGCACTTTAAAGTGAGGGAATTAAGTAAAAGAAAAACAAAACCCCACAACACTTCTACCAAATTACTACTTCCCCCACTTCTCCCCATTCACACTTGAATTCACATCAAGAAACTGAAAAATTTCTAAACACCAGTGCTAACAACTGGAATTTCAACATTTATCAAATCAAACTATTTTACTGGTATGAAATTTATCTTGATGCATATTACTATACATATATTTTTGTATTATTATTTATCTTTCTAAACATTTTGGTTTGGTTATGACCTTCGGGGTTTTCTTTCTTTGTTCCCTGCTTTACATACTCCTAAATCAGACTCCATCCTGAAAGAAATCCTGTATATAAACTTATTGTACATATAGTACAGCATTTTCTTGATTTTCCTATTCTCTTATACACAGTCTTAATATAATCTATTATTCTAAGATTCATTGCTTCTAAATTTGCTCCTCCCTACTGCAGGGTTTACAGGTAAAAATCAACATGTGGCTTGTCTGCTGCCTGTTCTATAAAGGCTACCCTGTAATTACACTGTCAGAGTCATCCATAAATACTCACGGATAAAGCCAGTTAAATGGTGCAGCAAATAATAAAATATATCTGCTGTCCTTACTGTAAATTGCTTGGTTTAAATGTAACACTGCTTCTCTCAACGCCTTAAAACTACATTAAAATTTGTTACTTAAGATGTGAATGCAACTGAATGGTCTTGAGCTTGAACTATAGAAGTGGCAGTAATATCTCCATAGCATTTTTGGTGTCTTTAAGCTATTACACAATGTGAAATAAAACTTCACAGCTTGTTGAAAATCCTAACCATATCAAACCCTTACAGTAGCAGCTGAGAGCCCAATAATTAGCCATGTGCTCCTCAAATACACAATAATTTATCTTCATATATATAAAAGCCCAGTACAAAATTATTCCAAAAATACATGAAGATTAAAAGAACTACAATAAAAAGGTGATTGTATTTGCTAAATTAGTAATACCTGTGCAACAGGTACACTTGTATTCAATATTCAGAAAATAAATTCTGAACATTGATCAAAAGTTACAAAGCATCTCATTAAGAGATATTCCCTGAAATATTTCAACTTATGCTTCCTAAATGAAAAATGTTTTACAAGAGACTTACAGATTTTACTGCAGTTTATTCTTTTGCATTGTATATCTTTATACTCAAGACATTGTGCAAGTGTATAAATGCATGAAGTTAATTATTCTCTCAGTTTCTTAGACTCTCCCTATAGTCTAAAAATAGCTTTTCCAGCAGACAGCATCAGAAGTAAGTAGTCACTACTTCCTCCACCTCCTTTTAGTAACAATACATATTTTCACTGGAGATTAGGAAAGATTTAATGGTAAATCAATTAACAATACAGATCTTAAGTTAACACAAGAAGAAAAAAAGTTATTGGATAACATATTCTGAAGCTGCTTTTGCTCTGTGATACCAAGAGACATCAAGCACTTTAAGGGTGGCAAGAGTGAAGGCAGCAGTGGAGTGTGAGTCCCAACTTCAAGAATGGCACGAAGATGATGAAAAGGGAAGAACTATTCACTGTTCTCTAAATCTCCCAGTAACTACAAGGCATCAGATTAAGTTAATCAAAAAAGAAACATTGCTTTTAAAGCACAGTTCATAATTAAACTGCGGAACTATTGGCATAAAACACTAGAAAAGCTAGGTGAGTGCAAACAATGATTACATAAATTCACAAAAAGGATACTCAAAACAAATCATGAACATAGAGTATCAAGTTTGGTAAGTCTAAAATTTTAGACAGAGCTGGATAATATATTAATGAGTATAATGATGTGCTTTTTTGTCCTTTCCTTATCTTTCCTCTCCAAGTATTCATTATTATCTAGTATCAAACAAAATGTGGCTAGATGGATCCTTCTCAGCATTGCAATGTCACATACACTGTGGACTAACCAGAGTCAAACCGACCCTTCCTTACAGATAAGCCTTGACTAAGCTATTCAGACAGCCGAACTCCACTACAGTATAAAATGCAAACCTGCTTACTGCATGTTCCCTTGCAAGTTACCAGATGCTTCACTGACCCAGAGAAAACAAAACAAAGCAGTATTTCTGCCTTCTCTGAAGCCCATCCAGGGGTCCACATCAAGATGCTGAGCAGTTAAAAGAACACTACAGAAGTCTAAGGTATACCGGTATAAGCAAGTGAAAGTCTCTTTCATTTAGAATCAAAGGATATTTATTCTACTGGGCTCAGGTGTATATGGTTTCAGGAAGTGGAGCTGTGAAGTTCAGGATTAGAGCCCAATATTACTGTTTCTCAATGCTTAACATCCTTGTATCATATGCCACTACTGTCTGCAGAGTACAGACTTCTAACACTTCCCTTTCCTAGCCAAGTCCTGCAACAACAGCATGACAACTTTCTCTCATCAAGATAAAAGGAGAACAAGACAGAAAGCTTTGGCACAATCTATTTTTCCTCTTCCTCACCATTTCACAGCCAGCCATCACCAGCTAACTCTATCAGAGCTCCATGTCTTTGGCTGATGTTTCAGCAGGAAAATAGTTTCAAGTAATTGTTTTATACACTTAGACTAAGGCTAGCTGTTTTGTTTAAATTGAGAAAGATTTCAAGCATGCAATATCAAACCATGTCCTGCTTCAGTAAGAAATAACTGCTTGATTTGCTCAGCCTGGAAGAACTCCTCACACTATATATCAAGACTTGTTTTATTACCATGGTTTACTATGTGTGATTAGCTGACTAATGGAAGGAGTCAACTTTTGCACAAAAAGCTCTTGCCAATGAATCACTTAAGTGTTTTGTTTCCTTCAGATGAGCACACAGTTTGAGAAGGCAGGCAGAGGCAATTCAAAGCAAGTCAAACATGGTACATTTATATCTAGCTTCTAACCCTGTTTTCCTCCACTATTAAGGAGGTGCATTGTGTTTCCATACTCTTTCTTTCTAGGGAAGTCAGATACAATATTTACTAAATTAATCTGAAAAGACAAAGGTGAGACAGAAAAATTGCTATGGAATTTCTACTAAATAGAAAAATCGTTTATTCCACAGAAGCAGTAAAACAAAATATTAATTTCCACAGATCAATTCCTGCAAACACACACATTGGTCAATGAATCCTTAACTTTTCATAACAGATTTTTTTTTCTTTTATCTTGGTTGAGTAAATAAAATTAAGTTAAAAATAGTGCTATGAACTGGAAACAGTACACAAAGGCAACACATGTTAGAAATGAAAATTCAGAAAGCCAGCTGCTTAAAAGTTCTCTAGGTTTAGTTCAGTTTTTAGTTTTGCATAAAAGAGCCAAAAAGTTTGCTCCGCATCAAGATTAATTTTCACAGCCTTGAGAGTTTACAGTAGCAGCATACTGTCAACAGCTACTTGCAGGTCTGACTCCTGTTTGTTTCCTGAAGGAAACAAAGTTGTAAAATTAGTTGGAAGCTTGAGTCACAAGCCTATGTAAGAGAAGAAAAGAGAGAAAATAATAAATCTACTTCAATTTTTAAGCTGCTTCAGACTAAGGTGTAAAAGAGAATAAAACTACAGAAGTCTCCTTGAAATACAGGTTTTAAAAATTTACCAGCATTCATTAGTTTGAAGTACTCAAGTACACATTGGCAGTAGGAATAAGACACAGCACCTTAAAAACAAACAAACAAACAAACAAACAAACGCTACCAAAACTAGCCTACTCTTCAGGTTGATTCTCTGAACAAGAAACCTTTCATTGTTTCACAAATGTACATTTCTGCAACACCTCCCATCTAAAAACTATTCCTAGTTTGTAACCTGTTGAAAACATTACATTTTCAGCACAGAAACTCAGAACAGCATCCTGCTGCTGGGTAAGACACTTTAATAAAACCAAAGTTAACTTGTTTCCCTTTGAAATAAGTAAATAAAAGCTGAAGAAATAGGACTCCTTGCTTTAAGGGGCTTTATCCTCCCTTCTATCTCTTCACATGAAGATTTCAGAAATCAGTGAGTAAATAATAAAAAATACGTATTAAAAAAACAGGGCAGAATCATTCTTAGAGTTCTTCTTTGTCTGGCACTTTTTCTGTCACCACATTTTTATGAAACAACAACTTTCCCTTCAGAATTAAGTCTCAGTTCATAAAAATGATAAATGGAACAACAGAATATCTGGGAAAAACTGGGATAAAGGAATTAGTATGTATAATCCGTCTTGTCTAGCTACTGCAACAGCTGCTTACAATATTTGCTGACAAAAGCTCCCATTGCACTGCTGCAAGATTCACTGAATGCTGCTGTCCTCCTCCCAGTCTTGAGGATACTGAAATAGTTTGCTTTCATGTGAAATAGAATCTTAAATTCAAAATTACCTACGAATCTCAAAACACTTTTGCCAGCTAGAAAGACCTACGTACAAGAGGTACATTGTCTGACTGTTCTTACGCAGTGACATCTGCATCCCAGTTTGAGGGCTTACACAGGCCTACTTCTATCACAGCTGTGAAGAATATGCTATCTGAAACAAAAAGATATAAGCATTATCCCAGAAAATTTATACTGCATAAGGACAGGTAATCAAGCACTTAATTCTCTGGTGCTGCTAGAAGTGCATGAATATGCCCCTATTAGCATGTCAGGACAGAAATTGATGGTAATGAGGCCTTCAAAAGGCTCTTTAGAAGTCAATTTAGCCTTGTCAGAGATTTACTGAATGCAGTATAATTGCAAAGACTGCCAACACAAGACATTTAATGTGATCCAGAGTAAACTGAATAGCTATAGAATCTACAAGTAACATCAGGGGAAAAAAAGGCAAAGGCATTCGGATTGAAAGGATGCAAGGACTAAAATTACAGGCAAAGGGAGCTGAACAGCCCCATCCAGTTTGAAAGGTTTTTATCTTAATCTCAGCCTCCATAGTCAAACTCAACAGAATGATGCACAACCAACAGCAACCATGGTGCTGAACAACAGACAGATTAAAGCAACATCCCAACAGATGACAAACGCTCAAAGATTGCTGGATAATACCACAGGAATAATAAGGCTTCCTGGTTTTAATTGTGTCTTTAAGGGATGTCTTGTACTCTTGTATTTTGCGTTGAATTAGGATGGACCATTCACAAAGTAAAAGGTATTGTATGTGAATGTCAAGACAAAATGAAAATAATTGGGACTGGATTCATTTAAAGCAAATAATTGAGCATCTCCATTTCTTCTAAGCAAAGGTGAAATGCACCATCAGCCAAGTGATGTTTCACAGCTACATCACCCCCACACACTGGACATTTAAAAAGTTATTTAAAAATATGGGCAGAAACTTTTCAACCCTTCTGTGTTTATCAAACTGCCCACAAATTAGAGCAATTCATTTCATTTTAAATAGCCTGCTGCCTTGCAGGAAGGATCTCAGTGCAGTAACAAAGACCTTCAAGCTATATAGCTTTCTTTTACACCCATGGAGTACGCACATTAGCATCATGCTCACGTATAGATGTGAGAGGAGGGATGTTATCTGAAGCAATACTTTTGCTTAAGAAGGAAGCAGTTCTGTACTTGTATTCTACAATGAGATATTCAAAAGGGTTAGAATGTAACAGCAAAACTAATAATGCTATGTGTCCTCCCCTAGCTCACAGATACTGCCAATCAGAACAACATTTCTCCTGACAAAGATAAGGATGGAGATACTATACAGTGACTTTTGCAGTAAATGCAAAATTAAGTTATTGCAATAAATATAAAAATGAAGATTAGAAACCACCCACAGGATATGTTGATACATACTAAGTCTTCAATCCGTGGTGAACACAGAACAGTAGTTTGAGGAAATAAATCAGACATTTCACATAAATCTGGTAAGGTTAAATGCCTGCATGACAGACATCATCTTCACAACGTGACACACAACCATCTTTGAGAGGCTGGAGTGATCAGCCTGGAATACTTATGTGGGTTGTGAGCTACCCTTCTGTGGCTGAGAATGCTGAGCAGCTTGCTAACATAATCCTTATTTAATGGGCAGCTGTGTCCCTCAGCTTCCTTTGAACACATATAGTAGTGTATGTGACAAATTCCTTAGGGGGACTCCATGCAAACTACTGTCCTAGTCTTCGAAAAAAGCAGATTTGAAGGAAATATTGAGATAATGGTTATGGCTACTGCTTACTCCTCTCATAATACTTCAGCCATGTGAATTTCACTTTGATCTTGTTACAATTTCTATATAGTACTTTTATTTTACTTCTAATAAATAGATAACTTGTTTATCAAGGACATCACTTGATCTTACTAATCTTAAAAAATAGCTCTGAATAAATTATTGGAATTACTTTGTTCAGGATTTGTAGCAGCACCAAGTAAGAGTTGCAGAGCTGAGACACCAGACTATGGTTAGAAGCTTAGAAACTTTATAGCTTGAGTCAGGTAAAGTCCTCTGTCTACACAACACCTCAGGGTTTACTACATCCAATACTGTGGGTTTCATTGTCACAGAAAGAATTAGACTGGCGTGAGCATGCTGAAAAAATGCAGGAAAAGAAAATTATACTTCATTGGAATCAGTCCCTGACATATGTCAGTACACGTCCACACAAACTGCAGTGCCACCAGAGAGGGAGGGAAGAGAACCCTGAGCTGCCACCAAAATGCCAGGAGTGAAGACTTATGATGACAGACTGGCTCTGCAGACTCCTTACAGACCAGTGTTCTTTGCATTCATACTCATCCCTCAGTACGTTACTGGGCTAATTCCTCGCCTTCCATGAACAAGACTGCAGCAGTCTGTTCCCCCGGATTATGTTGGATAACAGATCACTAAATACCAGTTGAACCCCAAGTTATCGCACAATATTTGGTGACATATGCTACAGGAGGGGATGAGGCAGACCAAAAAAAAAAAAAAAAAAAAAATCAGGCTTCCACGATCCCGTATAGAGTTCCAGCTGAAGCTTTGATCTTCCTGTTGATTTAAAGTTTGAATAAATCTGTTTCAGCAAAATAAAATCAACTTGAACTCTGTTGCTCAAGAAAGAAATTATGACATCTTAATATATTAGATTGAAAAAGTGGACAATTTATTTCAGCAAGTATTTAAGTTAACATACTTTTTTAAACATACTTTTTGTTCTAATTTACTACTGGATTAGCCAGAAGCTACTCTCTATAGCAAAAGCATTGACTATAGAGTGTTAAAGTATCCCTTAACATGCCCCCGCTGGCAGATAGGACATGGACATAACAGTAGCAACAATACCAAAATGAAATAGATACATAAAGTTTTATAATCTTGAAAACAAGCACAACTGGACACATTACAAAACTTACCCAAATCATTACAATCAACAGAAGTTTAAGTACCTACATCAATGCTGTGAAAAGTTCTCTGTGTTATTGTTAGGGATATTCCAGTTTAGAATGGGAGAACATGCCTTTATTAATGCCTAACATCCTGTGTTTCATATATGAAGAAAGAGGATCCTCTGTATGTGTTTGATTACAGAAGGAGAGAAGTAAAGATAAAGAGTTCTAATCTGGAAGATGAAACTAAAACATGGTAATTCAGCCTGATATTTTCTTGGTCCCCAAATTTCACAACCTAACGAATGAGTACAATAAGCTTTTAAGAATTTCTACATAAGTATCTGACATTTATTGCAGGTCAATTAAGTAAAAATTATCAAACAAGGCTATTATTTCAACACTGTCAATTTCCAGAAATCTGAAAATAGAGAAGAATAAACAAACTGATTTGCCCTACGTTCAGATTTCCTCAGATGCATCCTCCCCTCTTTCCACATGGAAACCTTCCTTGAACACACACTCAAGACTTTGAACATTTCCATTCCTCCTGTTAGTTTCCCACACATTTTTGCTCAGGTGAAATGACAAGATTGAACAGTATCCCAAGATTCTGAGAACACCTGTACAGTGCGTGCACTGACCATGCACACAGTCCATCTAATGCACTTCAGGACTTGCAATACATATGTATTCATACACACTGGTTTGGAAATCCAGGAATTCTGCTTGAAGTTGCCAAGATTCCTCCTCACTACCACAAAACCTCATTTAAATACTCCACTGAGAAAGATAAAGAGCTTGGAATGATACCAGCTAGTTCAAGTACCCAGAGTACAAACAAGCTGATACTTGACTGATACTTATTTACATTTTTATTTCCTGTTTGTAGCTGTTGGATGTGGCATATTGAAAGGCACAGACCCCAACATGGTGTGGGTATGAAATCGAAAACCCTTTATTAGTGTTCTACTCCAGCTTATATAGCCCTGCTCAGCAACTTCCCACTGTCCCAAGGCCTAATAACAAAGCAAGTTGTGCCAATACTGCTTAAGCGTAAACAAGCTTTGCAGCTATATCTGCTAGCTGCACTCCCACCTTTAACAGCTAATGAGCCACTTTCCCAAGGTCCATCACGTACGTTAAAGGCTTCAGTTCTACATACTGTCTTCCCACACATCGCTTCAGTACTGTTCTCCCACAGCTGGAGAGAAGTCAGCCATCTTAATACCTACTTAAAGTTCCTGGAATTTCTTAGCCTTCCATATACACAGTGCAGACCAACTTTTGTGCTTAACAATTCTGAGATAGGGTTGTTTCTCAAGAGACTAGAAAATGCATGGTATTATACGTAGGGTTTTACTGGGGGTGGGCACTTGGGGATGACCATTTTGTTTACTAAACTTTCTGTGAACAAGTAATAAATCCTAACATCCAGTACTAAAGATACGTAGATATTTTTGGTGGTTGATTTTTAAACCAGCATCTCAAACTGGTTAATTTTAGAAGTTACACAGCAAGTTCATAGTGAAGTCGTGATATATTAACAATGCTGAAATTTAAAATTGGACATAGTATACTGCACAATACTACACAAATTGCAGTATAGCCCCAGATTTCTTCTCCTGTGCCAGGGCAGGTTCAGGCTGGATATTAGGAAAAACTTCTCCGAGAGAGTGGTCAAGCATTGGAACAGGCTGCCAGGGAGGTGATAGAGTCTCCTTCACTGTGGGTGTTCATGAAACGTGTAGATGTGGCACTTAGGGACACGGTTTAGTGGGCATGGTGGTGTTGGGCTGACGGTTGGACTAGGTGATCTTAGAGGTCTTTCCCAAACATTTGGTTCTATGATTCTATTATAATAAATATGTAATGGGAAGTATTTAACAACATAGGAAGCAGCCACACCTTGAAAGCTTACTCAAAGGTCACCAGCAGAGATCTTGTGGAATATATAACACTGATGAGAGACAACCAAAAATGTTTATCTCATGGACGATCCTGTAGATTTAAAAAATACAGCAGTGCATGAGCAGGAATTTATTAAAATTTTATTACTAAAATATGATAAACAATGCTCATCTTTAGATTGAGGTTAAAGACTACATAAGAAATCTTGCTGACAAGTAATTTAATATTACATGACCAGTATGGATGTTCCAGAT
>VXAV01007157.1:189059-202691 GCA_013399715.1 Alectura lathami | reverse complement strand
AAAAAAAGGTTCTAAGTTTTTTAGGGTTTTTAAAACTAAATTACACAGTTTGCTTGAAATCAATAGGCAATTCCAGCTACTACTGCTGCCTTCAACAATGATGAAACTGGATGAATTCCATCTCTCCTTCAAGCCCATGTAATTTGTTTTTCATTCTCACAATTGAGAAGATCCCAAACCAAGCAGACTTCAGCCCTATTTCCTGGCCATACCACAACTCTGCCAGCAGATTACAGGATTTTTTCATACAATGCTCTCAAAATCAGGGTATATTCTGCAGCTGTCACAGAGACTTCGCTCAATTCTCTTTTCTCCTTCCCTCCATTGCAAGAAAGATGCTAGTTATGTTTCACAGACAGACATGAACAGCTTGGTCCTTCTAATGCAGCCAGGTTTTCTTTGCCTTCTGGTAGGATGACTTGCTCTTCTCAGAATCTTCTCTCAGCAGTCAAGAAGCCAGGAGAACTATGCCTACCCCAGCTGCTTCAACAGTTCAAGCTGGATTTCCCCATTTTGCAGAGAAAGCGGTCAATAACAGTGGTACTCCTTCACCACACACAACATGCAAAGAGGTACAGAACTTCTTCCTATTATCTTGACATTGCCTACAACCTGACTCAGAAGGATTGCTTCACAGCTACCCTGTGCAGCAGCATGGGTAAAATACATTTGTTGTTTTATAGTTTAGCTTACTTCCCTTCATAGACAGATATTATTCAGATGATTTTGTACAGTTGTGTTCATGTTGATGAGACTAATACGTTCAACATATCAGCATATATGTTTTCTCTGTCACCTGCAAGCTTGTCTACTGTAAAGAATAAATGTTTGCTAAGCATTAAGATGTATGTGATATTCCGTCTACCTTCTGTAAATATGTTAACTGCTGCAAGGTATTTGACAACCAGTTAGTCCAGGGTAAAAAACCTGAGGAAGGCCTACACGGAAACTTAAACCGCTACTCAACTTAGAATTGCCACAAGTTCCTGCTCTTCCACTCTAAAAGCACATAGCCTTGTTAAGCAAACTATGTACATCAGATTCAAGAGCAAATTCAAATGCTCACTGTTCTTCAGTTGCCTTTACTGCTGCACAACAGCATTATTTACTGCTTTGGTGCCTTCTCACAACTGCAGTAAGAACAATTCAGATCTAGGAGTTCCCTGTACGCAACTCTAGAGCTGTATTGTGCAAAACAATTCCCTGCTCTGTTCTTTTCTGAAAGCAGGAAAAAAAAAAACATAGGGATTCAGTTCAGCATAGGGATTTTTGATCCCTATTACAATACAGTCAAATGGGCAAAGAGCTGACAGAATGTAAGCTGAAGTCAAAAAGAAAGCATTTTTAAACAAGCTTAATGGTTGTAACTTTCTAAGATTCAATTATGACAAGTTTTGGGAATAGAATAATTCTTCAAGTCTACAAAACTAGCTAGTTTTCAGTATTATTCCATTGACATCAATCAAAACAGAGCAAAATCTACATTCCTCAAAGCTGTTTCATGAAACAACAAACAAACACGGAACTTGAAGCTCAGAATTCAAGCCTTCACTCACATGGGAAAGATGAAGTTTTTCAAACAAAGTATCTATGTGCAGCATTGATGAAAAGCAAGTATCTGAGGAGCAATGCTGAACTGAAATATAAACACACAGGCTGTACCCAGCAAAACAAATACAGTGAGGTCACAGATGAACCACAACACATACAGATAGTCAAAGAAGTTTCAAAACGAAAACAACTAAACATCTCATCCTTAAAAGGGTCTGATACATGCATGTGTCTATGCATGCTTTCTTCTCTTTATTCTTCTCTGTGATGGCTAACCCTGATTTTCCAGAAATTCAGCTGTTTTCATCAAGGTTCCAATAGCACTGAATGCTTTAAAAAAAAAAAAAAAGTGGGATACTATCAGTATTACAGTACTTAATATGTACTGTCCCTGCTTAGTTGTTAGACAGGTGTCAAGCAAACTTTCAAAGTTGCTCTGGAGAATAAAAAATAAAAAGTAAAAAAATAAACAAAAAACAGCAACAACAACAACAACAAAGAAAATCACCTATTACTACATTTGCCTCAACAAAGATACAGATGTCTCATATGCAAAGGAAACATGTCTTAAGGACCTACTATTTGAGAATCTTCTGTCTCTCCAAGAAAATTTCATACAGAAAGTGTTTCGATAAAAGACAGGCAACTCTGAGAAAAACAGCAGGTGTAATGCACGGTGCACAGCTCAACACAAATACTGTTCTGAAAACTTCTTAAGAGGCTTTCATTTCACATTTACAAGGATATCAATTTGTCAAAAGATACATCTTTATGAGAGCTGCTTCTTAATTCACATAAGAGAGACTTTGAGATTGAGAAGGACAGCGTTAAGTGCATTCTATGCTTTTAGCTACCATGCCTAGCAACATTTAGTTCTCTCTTGAAAAAGCAATCTTTTGTTATGGCCATCTGCATAGTAAGTGAAGAGAGAGAAAGCGAGGTTTTTCATAGGGATGATACCACAAAGTGTGGGTATAGCCCTAACAGCCAGATGCATATTTCATTATTTTAAATTGATCACTCAGTTTGCCAGCTCTAGCACCATTTCTATACTTGAGAGAGACTGATTCCTTACTGTAGGAAAGTTTCACAGAAACCCCAACGAGAATTTGAGAATATGAGTTTCTTTCTAAAAAAAAAAAGCAGAGGTCTCAAAAACTGATAAGTGTCTAATTAGTTTATGAATGCATGTTAAAATAATTTGATGGGAGTTACAAACAGAAATTTTCTTAATATTGATAAGTAAGATGAAGATTCTACCAGTACTTGAAGTGTTTAAAGCCAAGAGGCTCCCACCTCTTGGAACAAAGGAAAAAGCTAATGAGAGCAGGAGGCAGCCCTTCAATGTCCTGTATCTTGTGATACAAACAACCTTACAATGAAATCAATTGCTCCTTTCAATCAAAGATTAAAAGACAACTAATGGATCTATTTTGCTTGCCTTTGAATCTGCAGTAATCTGATTTTAAGCTTTATTAGATATAGAGTACTCTGCACGGCATTAAAGTACATACTGTATTAGATTTGCAAGCATCCCACTTGGAGGCAAACAACCACTCACAGCCCTAAATTTGTCTTTTTCTTACTTTTAGTGAACATTTATTCCTATTTTCTCCTTTCCACACTAGCACTGCATGGGCTTCCTTTGCTCTAATATAAAAGATGCAAACATCAGTTACCTAACTAAAGTAATTCCAGGGCCCTCCCTCCATTCTGCATCCCTAAATGCAACCCCTTCATTCTATCCATACTTTTTCCAGCTTTTTGTTCAAGGATTTTCTGGAAAAGCTATTCAGCTCTGCTAATTTAAAGCATTTATTCTTAACAGCTATTATTTTCTCAATGAGTGTAAATTATTTCACATCCTCTTGCCATAGTGTAACATATCTGGAAAGAGGCAGAATGTACTATAGTAGTATTTTACAGAACAATTACCTTTCATCCCTTATCACCAACAACTTCATTGTTTCATTCAAAGAATGCAACTCTCACAAGAATGATAGAAGAAACTTTGTGAAAGTGAAAAGTACAGAGAAAGGAAGAGCTAGAAAAGAGGTAACATTCCACTCTCCACAGAAGGTGCTTTGTTTTCAAGATAAATTGGACTAAATGATGAAGATGGAACTAAATTATTAGGAAAACTGAATGAGCAGACAAAATTATAAAGGCAGAAAACGTCAAGCGAGAGATTAGGCAGAACAACACACATGCGTGACCAGGTTATGGGAATAATCTTGGATGAGGAGGACAGCTGAACCAGTGCTACCAGTTCAGTAATTAGATGAACAGCTCCACCAGCTTCCACACCTCGGTGTTAGAGAGGCTCTTCAAACCCTGCTCCCTGTGTGTTCCATTGGTACTGAATACTCACCTGCTTTCATCTCGGCAATGTTTATAGCAAGGCCATTGTCCTTTCTATAGTATCTCCTTGTTTTCAGAACAGTTTATTCAGAAGAGCTTATTACAGTACATTGAATCCCAGTTCAGGTTCTGCTTTTCTGATCCAAGCCACACCCAGGGAAGCTCACATAATGAAACAAGAATGATATTTCTCTCTCACTCCTAGCATTTTTTTTTTCTGCCTTTCAGAACAAGGTTCACTTTCAATACCATAAGGGAGAAAAACCGTCCATCTCATGCCATCTTTTTGGAAGGGATTGAAACAAAAAGGCAGAAATGACTATGAGCTCTCATACCAAAGCTGACCATGTCCTGAAGTTCAGACAAGCCTATGTTGCAAGAACATGAAACACATTCACATAGTGGAGTGGACATGCAGAAAGATAACTCTGGATTTACTGCTCTGACAGCAGCAGGAAGTGAGCACATGCACTCGTTAACTCTGGCTGCCAGATCAGGAACAGAGCCCTAGGAAATACTCACACAGAAGTGTTCACATGGGTAGCTTTTATTGCTGCACCTGTGAAACTCGTTTCCTTCTTGTGCAGAGGACACAGTACCTACACAAAGTAGGTCAGACTACAAAACAAGACACAACAGATGCACAGAAAGAGAGACAGGAAATGTAATAGTCCATAGACGTCACTGTCTATTTTACTCTAGAAACCTAAGTAACTTTTATTATACACTGGAAAGGGAAAGAAGTTTGTATTATTAACTGGGCAGGATTCTACATGGCATAAATCCATAGCTTCAAATGCCAAGGGACTTCAAATGCACACTGAGTTGGATTTCAAGGCTTTTACTGAATTGCTTAAAAAGACAAAAATAAAGTCTGATACATTGGCAATCTATAAAAATGGAAATAGAAAGATGGATTATGATTGCAGGTTTACCAATAGAGTATGGCATGACCTTAAACAACTCTCTTAAGGTCATTTCCTTCAGCAGGAAATTGGGGTTAATCACAACTAGCTCATGGATGTATTGAAACACTCAGCATTTGGTAAGCACTTGTGCAACCCCACATGACCTGCTGCTGACTACCAGGACAGCATTACTGGTGTTGCACAGCTGGATTCCATAGCCCCATTACTCCTCTAGAGGAGGGCTGTAGGGAAGCCCCACTCAGCATTCAAAGTGGTATCTGGATTCCTGGCAATCCCTTCCTCCACTTTTCACAGTAAATCAATAGAAAACAAAGAACAAATCCCCAAACATACATAGCTAGCTTTTGAATGAATAATAACACTACTTCTGCACGCAGAAAATGGTCTGAATTGAAAGTTTCTTGAAGGTTTCAGGTAAACAATTTGAAGACTGCATCTATTACTGTTTGAAACAAGCGTCTAAGCACAAGATAACTCAGCACCTTAACAATACACTACTTCAAAAGCTTCCATAGGGGACAAACATCAAATAAACAAATGTCTGATATTTCTGGAGAATTCCCAGTTTGGAAAACACAAACATATACAAAGCAGAGTCAGGTCCCTAGTAAGCTAATGGTCAGGAAGGGGAAGCAGAGCTGCAAACCTCCTTGTCACCCACCTAATAACCATGTGAGAGCACTGCAATTACCCCCCAGTGACACCAGAATCAAGCCTTACCTAAGCCCAGGCCTGCACGCTCTCACACATAAGTAGCCATTTCTGTTAGAAGAATTAATTAGTAGATTAATACACAACTAACTAGCAGTAGGACAAGACCCACAAATACCTGGAACCAAAGAGCTTACAAGGCCCATCACAAGCACTTATCCTCTCACTCCAAACTATTACTGCCTCTTTCTCAAAAATAACGACCACAAGAAAAAAAAAAAGGTTTTATTTTACCTAATATGTGCATGTGTGTATACATAGTATATAAAATACCTGTAGGCACATTTATTTTTCCTTTTATGGAAAACAAGTAAATAGTAATGAAGACATTTGACAGCTCTCAGCAGTTACCTTTGAAGTTCTCTTCCTAGGGGGTGAAGATTCATGATTTTTGAAGAATAAAAATTTAAAAAGCTACCAGTCTGAAATATTTTACCTGCATACTTTTTGCCCCCAGAACTGAAACACTGTCTAGCAATTGATCAGAACCTGGAACTATTTGTCTTTTACTTAATTCTTCTGAGGATCTACAGGTGTCCTATACTTAGCTCACATTTACTAGATTCCTTAATCAAACTATAAAATTTTAGTTTCTTGTTCCTTTAAGAGCTGACACATTAATCTTCTGTCAGATAAGTGCTTAGAGTAAAAATACCATACAAAACACACAAGTTTTACTTTTATTTTAAAATAATAAATTTAATACTTGAGATACCGTCAAGACATTAAACATAAATTACCAGTCCTAACATCATCCTGAGAAACTTCAGAGATCAATGAATTCTCTTACCTTCATAAAACTTTCCCAGCTCAAGCATCGAGAGACTTTGCCAAGCAACTGATCTGCAGGGCTGGGACCAAGAGCCACTCACAACTCAGCTTCAGCTTGGGGTGTATGGGGAGAGAGCGCTGTGTTGAGACATGTCAACAGGACACAACCCAACTGGCACAGCAAACACCACCTAACATGGTGCTCTCACAGAACTGTACTACTGGCTTAGCCCCAAGTCACACAGAAGTTATTTCTCTTCATCCTTCTAGCACTTGCTTGCTGAAGTAATGCCATCACTATTCTGTGAAGCACCACAATGCTCCAATTCATGCCCTCAAGGCTCCTAAGGACTTCAACTGACTAGACAGGAAACAGGGACACCACAGTGCGCCTTAGGTGCCACAGCCTTAGCTCACAACGCTTAGCGCAAGGGGAGGACTGACATAAAGGGCTTGAGTTTCAAGCACAGACTGAACCACAAATGTACTTTGTTTCTACCTACAGGGTAATGAGCAGTTTTGTAGGTCATTATTATAAGAAATTTCTTAACTTAGATTTGGGTATTTGAGGAATAGATTATATACTAGAAATTCTTCACTGAGAGAGTGGAACAGGCTGCCCAGAGAAGCTGTGGCTGCCCCATCCCTGGCTGTGTTCAAGGCCAGGCTGGACGGGTTCCTGGGCAGTTTGATCTAGTGGTTGGCAGCCCTGTCCACGGCAGGGCGGTTGGAACTAGATGATCTCTGAGATCCCTTCCAACCCAGGCCATTCTATGATCCTATGATTCTATGATCATCTCAGCATTTGATAAATGCATGTCACCTAGCCCAACATTTACATATTAAAGCACAGTCTGAAACCCACCTAAACGCATAGGAGATAGAAAAGTAAGGCAACTCTGCATGATAAGGCATGCCCAGCTCCTCTGGTTCAAGTCCCAGTGAAGTTAACTTCAGCCTTTTCTTTAATTCCCATAGAAGTTAAGCCAGAATCTTCAAAAAAAAAAAAAAACTTCAATCATGAATTTCTGTATGTATGCTTCATGCCCTGAAATACTGAAATTATTCTGAATAAAGCAACCTCTGTCTGCTAACCTAACATATTCATATTAGTTTGTTTTGCAGAAAAAAAAAAAGTAAATATTCAGTTTGGGTTGTGTTTTCAAATACAAATCTTACCATATTACCAATGATGCAGAAAGCATCCAGCATTTGGTAAAGTGTTGAACCCCTCTTTGCTGCACTGACACTCACTTCTGAACACGTGCAAATGTATATATTCAAAATCCAAGACGACTGACACATGATTTCACTTTTCTCAGGCTGGATTAAAATCAGTCAGGAATAATCCTTTCCCAAATTGAAAGTGTGCTTATAGTGAAATTGAATGTCTGCACTGAGAGAGACAGTAATAGTTTGGGCAGAAATTCAAAAGTTTCAAGTCCAGTAACTAAGAACTCCATTCCTTCTGCCTAGAAATGGAATCATTCTTCCACCGCTTTTAATATAATATGGATTGCTAACATAACCTGCACACATGAGAGTGAAGCACTAAGGTCAGAAGCCACAGGGAGACAGGCAGGAAGTAACATAATTTCTGAAAGATGCCTGTGGAATAATGAAAAGTCCCAGTTTAAGATGGATCAAAAACCCTAACTTCAGAAAATTTCAGGTCTAGTAACTTAAGACCTCATTCTATTTGTGAATGCCTCCCTGACCTCACTCAGCAATTTGTTTACAAAACAAAGGGGAAAGAACAAAACAAAACCTTTTACCTTTGATACTCTTAATCAGTGAACATGTATTTAGATTTACAAGTAGCAATTTCCTCCCAACATCCTCCAAAACAAACAAAAGCTAATCTTAACACAGCTTTTCTTCTAAAGAAAGGTGTGATAGATCTGCAAAAAAAAAAAAAAAATTCCAATCACCTCAGACAAGAACCAAGCAGGTGAGTTGGACAAGATGACCTCCAGAGGTCTCTTCCTCAACCATTCTGTGACTCTGTGATATTCTGCTTTTGTATTTTTAAGTCAGACTGCTTCCATCAGGATATTTTTAAATATCAACATCCTTTTTTGTCATTTTAAAATGACAAACCTAAGATGTGAATTCTGAGTTTCAATACCTGCTCTAAATCTGTCTTTCAGAGACAAAGGGCAGCTGAATATATGTGCTTTTGCTTCCCCTTCCCAATGGAAAGATGCGTCCTGATACCAGACAGCCGTTTTTTTGTCTCACTGCACCATGTAACTTGTATTCAGTGAAGGAAAGTGGTAAAGACAAAAGGTATAGAACCCAGCTGCAGTAGCTGCATACCAGTAGAGAGCTGATGATCACCAGGAAGGCAGTAAGAAGTCCCTTGGCATTGCTGATGTAAGTGGACTGAACCTCCTTTGAGAATCCATCTGTTCTCCAGCGCATGCTGCCTGAAACGCTAAGGCCCCAATGCTCAGTCCTACAGAGTAGGAAAGCGTATGTTACAGGATAGGGCTGTGTGTTAACCTACAGGGAACGAACTCCCTCTGTACAAAACTAATTGAAGAGTTTTATTCAGAGTATTTTAAAACACATTATTACAGTGCTAACAAACAGCCATAAGCATTCAAGAAAATAAACGAACTGACAAATTTACTCTAACAGAGTAGTACTAACCTGTTAACCACTAATTACATTTTCTTTCTACATATGACTAACGATTATGACCTGAGCATCCTATCTCTTTAAAATAAGAGGAAAAGTTGATGTCCTCACATCACGGCCCACAAAGCAAACAGTTCAAAAGGGAGCTTGTTAACATTCTAGAACTTCTAATTACCAAGAGGGAGTTTCCAAGGGTGAATTACATATGGCCAAGTGTTTGCTCTTCCCCTTCTCAAAATTACACCAACAAGTGGAAAGATGGAAATGGCAGTGAAACACTTTCTAGTTTTGCACTTTAATAAACCTGAAAAAAAATAACTGTAAGCAAACTTAGGGAATTATTGCTTTTTTGTTCTGTGATCAAGTAACTGCAAGATACAATAAAAAGTTTTTTTTTTTTTGTTTTTTTTTTTTAAGCAGCCTGCATGCATAGCAGAAAATTGTCTGTTGAAAGGAGATCCCAAACCAAAGTGCACATATGAACTTGTTGGCCAGTACAGTTACCAACAAGAAATGAGAAACAGATACAAGATCTTTTTTGCAGATTAACTGCATGTAAGCACCAAATTTTATAAAAGTTATATTTCTGATTTTACTTTGTTGCAATGCTTCAAGCAAAATGAAGGGTTTCCAGCACAACATTCTTTGTGATTTAACCAGGTTAGTTTTGGTTCAGTTTAACTGGAGACCAAGTTGGCTAATTCCTCTGAAATCACATTTATTACTGAGACAAGTTAAGATTAACTGGTTTATGTGGAAGCACGTCAAACTGAACCCACCTAGGAACCTGTTTTCCAAAGCCTCTCCATCTGAAATGCTTCATACACACATAAATAGTTTGCTGTTGCCATCTATTATTAACATATCTGTCTGTAATCACATCGCTTGAGTGTTATGCTACTTGGAAACTTCAGAGATGTAAAATCACGTGCAATCTCTACGAAACGATAATGAAGGGAAAGTATCCAAAGTCCAACACACAACATACTCAGTCAAGGCAGCACGGAAAATAATGAAGAGAAAGGAAAAGTAAAGAAATCCTGGAGCTGGCACTGGTCTCACGCCTACAGCGAGAATACAACTAAGTTTTCAGGGTAAGGAAGAAATATCTTTAAGGGCTGGACTTTGATGCGTATCAGCTCATGTCACTACCACTTTTAATAACTCATGTTCATAATCTTTGTTCAGCTGAGCAGAATTCATACCAATCTTAAATGCTCATAATTCCTGTTTTATTACAGAAATCAAAACATTACAGATCAGAAACGTCTAGATTTTTTCCCTGGGGCTACTGTAGTTGCATTACCACTAACTGAAATCTACATATAGGAGTCGGAAGGTAACAATGTTAAAACAAACATTTAAAGACAGATCTTTTAAGCATCAAAAATCCACTGTCAGTGAAGTCTTGCAAAGAACGCAGCCTGCCCTTCCAAGAGCATTACAGTGCAAACTGCTCCCAGACCTGCAGCACTCCAGGGCAGCCGAGATACCTTTCCCAGCACTATTCACCTAAGAAAAAACTACAAAATGGCAAGGAGGCAAACAGAAGCTAATCTACAGTCCTGCAATCCCAATTGCCAAGGAATTAGGATCTTTTATACTTGTGACAAAGAAGCCATACAGCATTGGCTGTGTTTCAAAGTCAAAGAACTCAGAGGCAGAGAATGTCTGCCCCTAAAATTAAGGTGAAAAAAAAAAAAAAAAAAAAATACCCAAGCTTTACCTGGATGTTCAGCTACAGACTCTGGAGCATCACAATGAACAATGTATGCTAAAAGTCAACTGGGCCAGCAGGAAACACATGCTGAAGAAAGAAAACATTTCCAGAAAACAAAGTCTGGAGATGGAGAGAGGGTAGCAGGAGTATGAAAGAGTTTGAATGCACTGATTTTGAAAAATTGTCAGTCTCTATTCTCACCACTGTTACCTAGTGAATACACAGACATTTTACAAGTTTATTTCTGCTATATATAGCCTTAAGAAATACATTTGCTTCCTGAGAAGCCATCAATCATTTCTGTGGTAGCACTAAGAAGAGTGGAAAGGGTGAAAATAAAAAGGGAGAGAGAGGAAAAAAGGGCAGGAACAGGAGGCAATGCCCTTCCCCCTGCCCCCTTATCTAAATCTAGTTTAGTTATTCTCAATTAAAGACGCTAGATTGGCCCTAGTATGTGTATCCTGACTCTAAACAACAAGAAATAATCAAATGCCTAAACTTAAACATGCCTAGTTAACACAGTACTGCATGCTGCAGTCATATGCAGAAGTGCAATAATGAATGCACGGGCATATCTGGCTACAATACAAATTCATGCCATGGCTTTTTAGTTCATCCATTTTTCAAATCCCCAATATCACTTGAGACTGCCAATCAAGGGCTAAGAAAATTAAGTGTTCTCTTGAAGGACTTGATTTGTCTCTGTATACAAATTAGCTAGAGCATTCCTGTTTGGTTAAAAACAGGAGGAATTAATTTGCTGTCTATCATCATGTTATTCAAACACAGTCTTCCAAAACTGTGATTAAAACACTTTTGTACAACCTTGGCAATGTTAACTTACCAGCTGTACATTGAAAAGGAACATTAAGTTACAGAGCAAGAAAAAAAGAAAGAACGAACAAATGCAACATTATTCAGACAGCTTATTGCCTCCAAAAACAAACCTCAGGCTACTGCTCTCTGGAATCAGTATTTATTGGATTTTATTCATAATACAACACAAGTCATCTATGTCCCATATGGTTTAAAAACTGCACTTTTCTGACAAAAGGTATTTCTAAGTTTTCTGAAATTTACACTCTAGTCCACTAACAACAGTACAAATACAAAAAGTATCTGTTAAGGCATTCTTATTTAAGAAGTAAGCTTCCAGTGTAAGTAGCCTAAGTAATAAAAAATACTCAACCGGGAGGGGATGAAACCCCTTCACACTGAGGATTTTACAGTTAGCTTATTTTCCTAACATCCTTACTTCCTAAAAAGTCACACATGTGCAAAATAAAGTGAGGTTATCTGAAGAAAAACCATAAATGTTTGTCTTGGGCCTTCTACAGTACACGTAACTGCATTCTCATCATGCCTCCCTACTACCTCGACATGTTCGGATCCAGACCAGGTATAGAGGGGACACTCAGGAATGTGAAGATAAATTAAATGGAGATGTGAAATCAATGGTATGCGAGTTAAAGTAATCCCAAAAAGTTAGTTAAAGTAGTTAAAAGCTAGTTAAAGTAATTCCCAAAACAGTCTTATTCAGGGGGTAAAAGACCTCCTTACTTTCCAAAGCACAGATCCCCACAGAATTTTTTTCATCTGGCAATTCCTTCACCTGGGAAGCTGGGAAGCTACTGCAAAATGGTGCTTGGGCTAATTCCTAAAAACTGTGTTCTCATCCTACTCCAGAAATGTGATGTTACTTTGTTTACCTTGATGTAACTTATCGCCTCTTTGAAGGTAGCAGCCAACTTTTAAGGTATATTCTTAATGTAAATCAAGAATATGCACAAGGGAAGTTAGTGTGGCATGGCTACACACCACAACTGCATTCCCCCAGGTAGAAAGGCCCTAAAACACCTCACTGAAAGAGACCTTTTCTCAAGTAATTTATCAGGTGGATTATCACCAGCCCCAAGGGGGACCATTCCTTCTCAGGCAAGAAGCTGTAAAATTGTATTTCACAGGAGGGTGGGAAAAAAAAACTCACCACCGCAATTATTCACACTCAAACTATCCCAAGCATTTCTTTTGTGTTCATTACTTCAGAACCTACAACACTAGGAGTCGGTCCTTAAGGACTCTTTAAAACAGCTAGCTACACTTACAGAAAAATTCCAGAGTCAAAGGGTGCTTGGAAATGAGAGATATGGAAAAGAAACCTACAGCCTGCATGGTACCAGCAAGGTACAGCTTCACTGCCCTCTGCTTACCCCTCTCTTACAGGGAGGTGGCAGCTCACTGAGATCCCTCCTGTAGCAAGACACTGCAGCTGAGTAGATGAGGCAATGGAAAGAGAAGCAAGGCACCACGTTGCCATCTTCCAGTGTTTCACAGGATGCAGTCCTGCCCTCAGTAATGCTAAACACAAAGAGACGCCAGATTATTCCCACCACATAAGCAAGAACTCTTAAAACTCCTAAAAGGAATGTCATGGCTCTGTGGATGCTGTTCAAGCAATGAAAAGCCATTTCTGACTCATAAGAGGAAAACAGCCAAGCTGAAGATATCCTAAAAGCTTGTACTTACAGAAGGAAAGGGCTTTTAAAAGGGAAGTAATTCACAAAACGTAAACTCCTCTGGTTGCCTGACAGAGGGCAAAACGAGGTGAAAGAAAAACGGCATATTTATCTAAATAATGGTAAATATTTCCTTGAACTTCAGACTCCAGCAGCATCAGCGCCACACAACAGGGTAAAGAAGCCAGGCAGCATAAGTTTTACTTTTCCACTAGCAAAGCTGGTTAAAAAGTAGGGAAGGCAGCGGTGGCAGTTTCACCGGACTGTCAAGGTTACTCCTCAAACGTTCCGCTGAAGAAGACCAGTAGCACAGCTCAACGTTTCCCGGCCGGCTTTACGCAACTCTTCACCACCCCGAGAGCCTCGCCAAGACGAGCGCCGGGGATGCGCTCGCCTTCGGGTCGGTGCCGGCGCAGAGCCTCCCGCCGGG
>VXAV01007157.1:171931-188477 GCA_013399715.1 Alectura lathami | reverse complement strand
CGAACAAAGGAACCCAGAGCGCGGAGCCGGGCTGGGCCCCGCGGTGCGGCTGCTGGCGTCCCGGGCCGGCGTCAGGGCCCGAGCCCGGGCTGAGAGAGTTCAGACGAGCAGACCTTCGAGGTGGAATTCGTTTCTACAGCGGCCCTTCAGCGCGGCCGTGAGTTTGGCAGCGCTGAATTTGCTGAGGAGAACTGAAATGCGTTCGCAGCTCGCGCAGACTACCAGCGGTGTAGGAGTGGTTCCGGCTTTTCTGAATGGCCCAAAGAAACAGCACGGCAGCAGCGAGAGGAACCTTCGGACAGGAAAGTGGGAGAACGGCTGCTTCAGCTCAGGCTGGGTTTCCTGAAAGGCAGAACCATCGCCTGCGCTGAAGCATCATACTTCTGTTAAGCTGTAACAGAGGGCTGGTAATCCGCATTCAGAGAGTGAGACTGGAGACGAATCTTGCTCCAGTACTCTCTATGTGACATCAGTGAGGCATCCAGTCTCCATGCCACGCTGCTAGGTCTGCTCTGTTCACTGTAGCAATACTGAGTGTGTAGTGCTTAAACAACTGCTTAGTATGAAAATTAACTTTCTGAGCATATCAAAATATTTTTGTACTGTATTTTGAGATGTTTATAACATTGTGTTCTTCCACGATTGTCAACAAGAGCTGTAGTCAGTTCAGGTTCCATCAGTTACTGGTAATGTAGGTTGGTGGGTTGCAGTGTGTGTGCACATTTTGTTCCCATTTCATCCAGTGGCTGCTGATGTGACACGGTGGCAGTTGTTCTCTGTGGCCTCAGTTTTTCAGTCCATTACAGTCTGTCATGCTGCTGCTCCTTCAGGCCTCTTAAAATGTGCTCTGAAATCCAGTGAGTGACTCACATTAATTTCAATAGATTTTGCATGGCTGTCGTGGAAACAGGCCAATCAACTTTTGTTGTAGGCAATAGCCTCCCACAAATGCCTTACTGCCTCCCTATATTACACAGAAAGATGTTCAGCCCGCAGTGCCCTTCAATTTTCCCTGTATTTTAAGGTTAATTTTCCAAAAGACAGCTTCCTTTTTAGTGTGAGCCTGGCTGGCCATGGAGGTAAATGCCCCAGCATCCCTGGGCTTGTGGCTGGGTGCGCAGCCGTGAGAAGTAGCAGGGAACACAGGCCACAGCCCTAAGGGGCAAAGCTGCAAACAAGGTTACTTCTTTGGGTAGCAGCAGGGGCAGTCAGAACTGTAGAAGTGCTGAGTCCTTGGAAGAGTTAATGACGATCTCTTTTAGAAAGATAAACTTGGGAATGGCCAAATATGTGGTCTATTTTTATCTGCTCTGTAAATACTGAGGCTTTTGAACTTTTCCAGTGTTTCCACAGCCACACAGACCAGTAACACTGAAACTGAGAGTGTCGTTTAATTGCCTTCTTCCAGAAACCAAAAAGAAAAAAGGTGATTATCCACTTGGGAGCAATCAAAATGACACCTGTCAGCCCTTCAACCTTTTCTTCCTTTATTATTCTTTTGCTTCCAGTGTCTCCTGGTGGCTATTTTGTTTTTCCCGGTTGGTTCTCTGCAGGTGATGTGTTTCAAATTACAGCAGAGCTTGAAGTCCAGCTTTTGTTTTTGCAGCTACTCAGACCTTTCACATGTATGTCCTTTTTGCTTCCATCATCTTTTGATCTGATGTTATTTACTTTTGGTAAGTTAATTGATGCTATTAGGAATGCTAAATTATGTTGATGGACTTTGGGTGATGTTTAAACATTTGTAATGTCATGTACTGATCCTACAAAATGCCTTCTTCCTTGGGCTGAGCAGCACGCTTGTGCTCAGCCATTGTTCCCATCCCACGACTGGACAAATTTGGTTAGAGTAATGCACCAAAACTGTCCAACAGACTTCAGACTTCATGCCACACAGCTCTAGGCATGTAAGTGTGTTTACATGTGAAAGTAGCCCTGAACAACTCAAAAAAGGTATTTCAATTATCATGTACAATTAGTTTGAGTGCCTAAGGGATCTGACAAGTGATATCTGGTAGATTTAAATGGATACATTTGGGAGCTTAATGCCCACAGCAGCATGCCAAACTGTTTCAGAGAGCTTACTGTCTTCATGCTCATGCATTTGTGCATCTCTCCTACCCACATCCACAGTCTGTTACCTTGGTACGAACTAACCTCACCTCAGTCCTAAACATCCCTTGTAGCCACTTCTGCCCAGGAGACAGAGCTTAACCCTGGCAAGTGATGCTGTCTTAAACTACTTTATGTAATTCCACCAAAGTGCATCTCTTCAGAACCATGAGGGTTTTGCAGGGTTGAGGTCTTGAACAGAAACACTGAGCTTCTCTGTACATTCTGTGATCCTGTGGGATCAGAAAGGAGGTCCAGAGAGATGTACCAGATCCTGGCGGTTGTCTGGGTCTCTAAGACTGGTCTGAATGTCCAAAAGCAAATATTAGCCTTTGCTCCAGGAGCAGATGAGACTGTGGAAGTGGCTTGTGCATGAGATAAACAAGATTCTTGAATTTCAGATAATAAACTACTTCCCAGAGGTATTACCTCAAAGTTTAGGCTAGTGAAATGCCATGCAGGCCTGGAAGCAGGAAATCTAACTGTTACAGCTGTGCGGCTGAGCCACTGGAGTGCCTAGGACTGTCACTGATAAACAGCGTGATAAAGGAGTGATGAGCAGGATGTCTTCAGTCTGTCACAGGACTAGCAGAGGACTGTACAAGACACCTGAGTACTGTGTGGGAAGCTGAGCAGGCTGGAAATGTTCAAACATTACATATATATGTACCATAAAGTGAATGCGTGCGGCAGCTAACGACGTGTGCGTAGCTAAAGTCATTAGCCAATTTAAACGCTTGACAGATGCAAGGCAGTGATAATAACTCAGAAGGCAGTGCATGATAACAACGAACTGTGTGGGGAGGGGAGTTGCTTCTCTGACTCTCGGATGTCTCAGGCTGCAGTGCTACACTTGCTAATTGCCATAGCCCTCAGCCCCATGTGGCAAATCCCAGCCTGTGATTAGAAGTAATGGAGTGAGTCAGGGAACGTGGTGGGTGGTGGGGGCAGGCCCTAGTGGCATTGCTGTCACCTTGTGGGTGAGCGGCCAGCCCGGAGCAGTCAGGGGGTGGGGGCTGGACTGTAGGAGGGGGAGACCCTTGTGTAGAGTGGATAAAGGCAGAAGCTAGGCATTTGTGATGAGCAGCGTGTACGCTACAGAACTGCAGCATGTCCCCGGTGTGCTGTTTGAAGGACGGTAACTCTGTTTTTCTCTTTGCTTCAGAAAAAATAAGCAGTGTTGCTTTTTCTAATGATGAAAGAGCACATGCATAAGTAATGAAGTAAATTGGCAGAATTCTTCCTGCATTTCTTAAAATGTAGAAGTAAGTTTCTAACATGGAAGTATGCGTTCTGTCATCCTTGTGAATGGTATTTTCTTCTGGAAGTACTCTGTATTAGCAGGTGTTGCTTAACAAAAACAAATTTGCTACACAGAATTAACAGGAATTACTAATGTTTTCAAGAAAAGCAGTTCTTCACTGATATCTTCTGATGTTTATTCATTTCCTGTTTACATTAAAAGTAATATCCCTAGCTGCAAACTCAGGTCTCCCCTAAGTCATCTCCAACTGAAAATTACAATGTTTAATGAAGAATAAACAGTGTCCAAAATAAATAGCCCTTAATTCAAATCTAATGAAGAGGCCATCAAGTTACATACATATGGGGGTGCATGTATCTGTGTGTGTGTAAATTCTGATGTATTCTAATCTAAAGTATCAGGATACATTAGGACTCTCCAGCTTCCTCAAGTAAGGGCACTAAAGGTTGTCACTGGGAATGCACGGACCACTTTAAAGACAGTTACATAAGAACAAGATAAAAACTGTCTTCTACGACCAGTGATATCTCAGAAAGCTTTCAGACACATAGCAAGGCAATAAGGGGCACAAGTGACCTTGGAAGGTCTTGGAAGAATTTGTGACATTTTCTTAAAGTTCCCAAGAAGGTGAACTTTTCTAAAATAAACATGCTGTGGGTTAGGCAGCAGTAGGAGCTTTAAAATATTTCACTTAGTTCTTGCTTATAGGACTGGGAAGACCTTAGTGTTTTATTAGCTAAGGCTGGCTTAGTCACTGATTGCAGGCTTCTGTTGGACAGCAGATAAGTTCGATGTGTAATGTTTATGATTACTAGAGGAGTGCAAAGCACATGGCCATGACATCATGTGCTGTCTGGCCTGACAACGTATATGGCTTGACCACAGAAATTCTAGTGTGATTTGTAATATGGTATGGGGAATGCAACAGGAAATTCTCTATCATTTGCATGGCATGCATTTCTGTTTATCATCACTAAGTGGTTAGTATTATGGCCATGTGGAGAACAGTGTTAAAGGTCATTGGGCTGAGTATGAAGTTTAAGGAGTTTAGAACGTTAGAAACATGCCTTCATAACTGTTAATTTTAAAAAATTTACAGTTGTGGATTTTTTTTTCTTTTGAGTTAAGAGTACCTAGCAATTTGGTAAATTATTTCAAAAATGTTTTGTAGTAAAGTAGAGAAAAAACAGATACGACTAGATAATTTACTGCAATGCCTGTAGAAGGCACTTGAGGAATATTTTATTGACTCTGTACAAACAGAAATACGTTCCTTTCATAGACACACCTTTCTTGTTCAGTTCAACTTGTAGCTCTGAATGGAAAAAATTTTGATTGTTTTTGGAAATTCCTGTTCTCCCAGAAAGCCATTTAATTTATTTTTTTATCATTGCTTTGATTGTAGGCCCTAATATTGTTTAAAACATAAAACATTACGTAGTTTCATATTTAAAATATAAAAGGTACATTAAACATATTTTCTTCTAATTAAAGATTATACTTGAAGCAGCTTGATATTAGTGATGATGAGGAGAAGGTTTAAAGATGGCATAGATAAATAACAGAAGATACAGTACGTGCTGGAAGGAAGCATTAAAAATAAATTTTTGAATACTGTGCACTTACCCATGATGTTGCCTCTCTGTTACACGCGTAGACTGTCAGGAGAAACAGGGCTTGATCCTTACTTCAGAGAGAAGAGCCCTGCAGTTCAGCCAGCTCAAATGCTGTATATATCTCGGTCTTCTAAAGGTACCTGACTGGGTACAGCAGGGGACAGTAGCATGCTTAATAACTTTTTGAAGTTTACTTAGTAACTTTTAAGTTTCCTTTTATGTTTAAAAAAAAAAATCAAATTTCAGCCTGTACAACCTCCAAGCATTTAATAAGCAGTTAGATGAAATAGGTTTGTGTATTCTGACCATGAAACAAATGCCCAGTAAATAATTTTGCACTCATTCTTAGCTGATTTATGGCACCATTCCCTGAGGGAGCTAGTTAAACTATGCTTGTCACAATCAGCAGCTATACATAATATGTGCTTGTGTGCACAGAAGAATAAAGCAAAAGATGCCCAATTTATTTCTTTCAAAGCTGGAGTCTCATGATTTTAGACCTGAAATCACTTACCAAATAATACAATCAGGTTTCTTTAAATACTAAAAATGCAGTTTCAGTTGCTGTAGCCAATATGTATAGATATCATAAATTTAAAGGTAAAAAGAAGTGAATGTATTTACAATACAGCAATTGAAGAATTTGAGCATATGTAATGGAAAGGTGCTTTAAAAATTATTAGCCATGAGACTTTCAAAAAGAATGAGTGACTTTTCCTTCATATTAGAAAGTGGATTTTACTGCATGCCTATACAATGTCCAGTGATGTTAACTTCCTGAGAAAGCTTATAAACTTGACAGGAGCTTGAAGATTGGTCTTCTGAATACTCAGAGATTAATTTTAATGTGCAATTAATTCTGAGAAGTTTTCATTCTCTGAATAATTGGCAGTAGTCAAACTAGCTTCCTGTCATGTTGTTGTTAATGTTAAATATAAACATTTATTGGGATAAGTTAGATGGACACTCTACTTTCAGGTCTTTTGCTATTTTACAGGATAACTCAAGAAGGAGAATTTGTGTAGAAAACGAGAGCACATCAGAAGACATTGTATACGCAATTCATTTCTGTTCCATTTCTAGAGTGTTTAGTTATCAACTGGCACATTATTGTGTTTTATTCCACTACCATGCTATTTATAACCTGCACAGACCTGGCAAACAGTTAAAGTAAAATGTTTCCTTTTTAAGCACTTTAGTGCCTAGATAACCATTGCAGAAATCTGCATTCATTTACACCATGTTGTCTAAGTGAAAAAAAGTTTTGGATATTTGCTGGATTTGCTAACCTTTGCATCTAAAAGCCAACTCTCCCCTGCCTTAGGAAAAAGGTAAACTGTTCCTGTTGTACAACTTTTGTCTCATAAGGTTTGGTTTCCAGTAAGGGGCCATAGAAGAAAATAGTTAGGCAAAAATTCCTAAAATAAAAAGGACAGTTGAGGAAGAAAAAATCAAGAAATAATATGCTCTTGCTAATATCCAAATGCTAATTTTAAAAGTTAATATTCTGCAAGTAAGCATATCACTGCAGCTAACTTCCTTTTTTCCATTTCATCATCAATGTCAGTGATAAATATTCTGCAAGTTGTGCTGGCCCTGCTCTGAATTGTGCACTTTGACTTCATTGGTGTCTTGTAGCCTGTCAATTACAATGACGTTACTTATCTTTGCATTTCTCCAAATTTTCTATTCGATTTCCTTTAATGAGATAAAAGTTTTCCTTGTATAGCAGTGAAAACTATTTCTAAGATTGGAAAAATATGTGTTTTTGTTCAACTGAATCTTTTCATGCATACATAAGATTTCAAAAAATTTCTCCCCTACAGTTTAGGCCAAATCCAAAAGATATTTTTTCTTTTCAACTGGCATCTTTTGTCTGGATGTCTTTAATATTCTTCTGTGCAACAGTGCAGATGCAAGTGCTTGTGATAGTAAAGCCTTCTCCCCAAGATAATAAAGAATACACTGCCATAGCGCATAATATTATATACAGATAACCTCACGGTGTCCTCTAAGAGGTTAAGACCACTCAAAATGAGTAAACTGAATTCTTTCAGTTTGTTTGTTTGTTTCTTTCTTTCTTTCTTTCTTTCTTTCTTTCTGTATGTCTGTCTGTCTTTCTGTCTTTCTTAACACATTTGATTTGGAAATAACCAGTGAACTGTGAGTTTGTTCTCAGGTGATAATAATGAGAACTCTGAGTCAGGGAATTATGGCTAGAATTAGTGTTTAACATAACAAAAAGCTCAACTAAAGTAAGGAGAAGGTTTTAGGAGAGAAGGGGTTCTGTTTGTATCTAAGGCTATGCATTCATGTTCATTTATAGGGGATCCCTATACCCTCAGATCACAAAATACTTTAGATCCGAATAGGGCCAGGTATGAATAAAGAAAGAACATAATATGGCATATACACCTGCATGCTCTGTAAGCTTGAGGCCTGCTTTTCCAGATTGCCTGGTGTTTTTCCTCTGCTTATCTGCATGGCACATTGACGAGAGCTTTTGGCAGCTGGCTCACAGGCTCTCCTGTTTCTGAGCTCAGCCCTGCAGCAAAGCCTCAGATAAAAGCCACATCACTATCAGGACACCATTACCTTTCAGTCCAGTCATTTCCACAGTAATTTTAAGAAGCCTTTCCACTCTGAAACCTGACAGCATCCCTACAAGTGGTTATGGAAGTAAAGTGAATCTGACTGCCAGATTTATGTCTTATAAACATCCGGAGTACCGACACCTACTGCAGATAGTCTGGACCATGAAGAAGGTACAGACTGAGGGCTGTGACCATCAGTGATGGGACAGATTCTGGGTGAAAGTGTTGATGACCATGTAAGTCTGTGCTGCGTTCACCCTTAGCAGCTGAAGTAGACAACTGACCTCAGAAAACCACTGACAGTTGAAAAGACATTTTCTGGAAGGCAACAGACTCACTGTTGACTGTCACAGGGCTAAATAACTGGGGGGGTGTCATCAGCTGGTTGGAAATCTCTGGCCCTCATCTCTGTGAGTGGTGGATACAAAAGAGACCATCCCTTCCATTTTCTCCCCTCAGCATATATCAAATCCCTTCTTAAAAATTAAAAATGTGATTTGGTTGACATGAATACAAAACTACTTATATATGAGTTTTGCATTGCTTCAGAAAAGTGGAAACCTGCACAGATAAAATTGCTTTAAAAACACATTTACCATAAAGAACATATGGTTTCATGAACTAATGAAGGATGGGGCAGGAACTCAGATTTAATTTTCAGTCTAATAATAGAATATTTTATATGATTTTTGAATCACAGAACAAAAAGCTAAAATTCCATTCTCATATAAATGAAGAGCATTTTAAACCACTTTTTTTTTTAATGTCCTTGTAGGCTATTGTGTCTGACACAGAAGTAGTTTCAATATGTTGTCATACTTTGAAAACACTTTTTTTTTTTTTTTTTAATGTTACCTTAAATGATGATAGGCAACTATGGAAGTCTAATTTTATTTCCAGTAAGAAAGTCTAGATGGCTGTATTTTAAGTAGCTGAACTCCATACTGCAGATCCTGGTTTCTGAAAGAGACATCAAGGCTATGCTAGCTGCTCCTCTAGAGAAGGAAAGGCTAAGAAGTGTAAGCAAATGGAAAGAGGAAAAGAAAGGTCTTTTTTTTTTTTTTTTTTTTTTTTTTTTTTCCCCTTAGTCTGAGACAGTCTACTAATCTCTGTTGTCTCTGTTCTAGTGAGTGGTCATCTTTGAAAATAGATTGGACGTCTGAACTCTGCCTGTATGACTGGCCTGCTTGCAACAGAGGTGCTTTGTATGCTTCTGTTCCTTAGAGAGTCGAAGGCATCACATGTATAACTTACTGCTTGGGAATTTTTCCACTGTTACACATTTTTCCAGACTTCCATGTTACCCAGTATTCCTTCTGCATATTAAATACCTCCCCATATGGCAGAAGCCATGAGGAAGATTACTGAAGCAGAGAGCTCAGATGACTGGAAGCTTGCCAATGTGATGCCCATCTATAAGAAGCGTCGAAAGGATGATCCGGGGAACTGCAGGCCTGACAGCCTGACCTCGGTAGCAGGGAAGCTTATGGAACAGATCATCTTGAGTGTGATCACATGGCATGTGAGGGACAACCAGGGGATCAGGCCTAGCCAGGATGGGTTCACAAAAGGCAGGTCCTGCTAACTGCATGAGGTTCAACAAGACCAAGTGTCGGGCCCTGCACTTTGATCACAATAACCCCATGCAACACTACAGGCTTGGGACACAGTGGCTGGAAAGCTCTGTGGAGGAAAAGGACCTGGGGGTGCTATTTGACAACTGACTGAATATGAGCCAGGTGGCCAAGAAGGCCAATGGCATCCTGACTTGCATTAGGAATAGTGTGGCCAACAGGACTAGGGAGGTGATCATCCTCCTGTACTTGGCACTGGTAAGGCTACACCTCGAGTCCTGGGTTCAGTTTTGGGCTCCTCACTGCAAGAAGGACATCGAGGCCCTGGAGCGTGTCCCTGGAAGGGCAACAAAGTTGGTGAAGGGCCTGGAGCACAAGGCTTATGGGCAGTGGCTGAGGGAACTGGGGCTGTTCAGTCTGGAGAAGAGGAGGCTCAGGGGAGACCTTATTGCTCCCTACAGCTGCCTGAAAGGAGGTTGTAGTGAGATGGGAGTCGGCCTCTTCTCCCAAGTAACTAGTGATAGGATGAGAGGTAAACTGCAACAGGGCAGGTTCAGGTTGGATGTTAGGAAAATCTTCTCTGAGAGAGTGGTCAGGCAGTGGAACAGGTTGCCCAGAGAGGTAGTGGTGTCTCCTTCCCTGGAGGTGTTTAAGAAACATGTAGATGTGGCACTTGGGGACATGGTTTAGTGGGCACAGTGGTGTTAGGCTGATTGTTGAACTAGATGATCTTAGAGGTCTTTTCCAACCTTTATGATTCTATGGTTGTATGCTTCTATGTTATGCAACTTTTTGAGAGAAATGTAGGTGAATTCTACCTTGCTGCTAAATCTGGAGATGTGTCTTGACCATTCTGGAGGTGCGAAGGAGAAAAGAGAGATTTGGAGAAAAATACAAAATTGCATATATCATCTGGGATTGACAAAGTACGAAACCAAGTTATTTGTATCATGTTCTGACACCAACATATGCAACGTCTTTGCTAAACATCAGAGTGTTTGGATTGCATTTGCATCTGCAATCTCTGCATAGAGCACATAGCTACTATATACAATTGGGATTATAGTGGAAGCTGGGAAGGAAGTATGATGGTGATCAAGGCATCTCTGGAGACCATCTAAGAAATGTTTGTATGCCAAATGTTCCCATATGGATGTACGATGCAGGCATTTATAGACTTAGTAAGAAAAGACCTGTGCATGTCAATCTGTTGCTAGATACTGAAACATGGGGCTTGCCTCAGAAAGGAGAGGATTGTTTTTCAGCCTCCTCCTATGTGGTGTATAGGAGGATGCATTTTTGGGTGCATGCACAGCTAGCTCTGATGGAAGTGGAAAGGGAGGGGAGGATCCTTAAGCTTTGGGGATAGTTCTGCAGAAAACAGATATTGTTGTCAGATGGCCACCACACTTACTCTCTTAAGGTTCAAACACCACAGGAGGCTGAAGCCAGTGCATGAGCTAACCAGGAAGCAGTGGTGAAACAGACTGATGGGCACATCTGGTCTTCTGGTGGCATGGTAGTGTAAGATATAGGTATTGCAGAAGAGCAAAATTACCATTGATTTGACTAAAGCAAATTCCATCTTAGTGCTCCAAAGCAGCATAGTGTCCTTAGCAAAATGATTAAAACTTTGAATTGAGAAAATTGAGGCTTAAAGAGAGTGAAGTAGGCTGGTTTATGTCCAAAATACCAAAAACATTAAGAAAGCTTATACTTAATATGTCATGTCAAGAAATTTGAAGCAATTTTCTTACTGTTTGGCAATTAAGGTGCAGCCTCTCAAGGCATTTAGCAAGCCTAGTCCTACTCTTCATAGACACTTTTTGTTAAGAAATAAGCTGAGCAATACCTTCAGCAAGCTTCCAAATAGAATGTTTAGAATTGCAAAGTTGGAGGGCAGCCTCAGAGCCATTGTCTGTGCTTCAGCAAGGAGAACCACAGTTCCTCACACCAGTGTGCTAAGGTGCTATAATTATCCCTCAGTACTTGATGACTAATATGAAGCCAAGTGCTTTCGGAGGCTGCCCAAGTAATAGTTTAAGCATATTTTTAGAACATCTATTTTTTGGTTGGAAACAAAACTAGTGAAACTCTGGTAGTTCTTACTACCTACCTCTAATATACACTCTGCACACAAATACAGTGTCTTTTGATTCCCACATAGGTTTATGAAAGTCATTTTACCTTGGCTACATAGGCTGCAATTTCTATAATCAGTAAGGACATTTTGCATTTCAATGGTATATTAATCTTAAAAATTCAGAAGCATGCTGCTAATAAATCTCCACCTAGGGCCTCCACAACATTAAATAGTGTGGCTGTTTCTAAAGAGATTAGAGTAAGGCATAAAGATGCAAAATGAGAATAGAAATTAGAACTCTTTGAGTCAACCAGGAAACTCTACTTTTCCTTCTGCACACTTTGAAGACAACAAGATGTGAAGTACTGCCTCAAAAAGCATTTTGCATTCTCTATCCAATTACTGTAAAAATAACACATAACAAAAATCTGAGGAATTTGTAGTGTTCAACACAGCATAACAGGTCCTGAACATTTTTCCACAGTTTCTAAAGGCATTAGTGTAATGCTTTCCAGTGACAGTGGCAGGACCCATATTTTCACAGCATAGATATTTTTTCCCCAGGGTTTATCTAGGAATTCAATATTTCTTGTGAATATGAAGTACTCAGAGTTCTTCCTGAATGTGGGCTGCAGGCATTTTGCCTGTAGAAGTTTGCATTCCACTAAGAGCAAAATCGTGAGTCTTGTATTCCTTGAAAGCACTTGCTCTTCTGTGACCCAGAAGCAGGCCTTCTGTGGTCAGAAGAAATTTATATCTGAATTTTGAAGCTCTGCCAAGAGCCCATTTCAGTCTATAGAAATAGCTTTTTATATATCAGTTTTTCTAGGTGCTTTGACCGCGTTTGATGGACTCACAGATTCAGGGGCCATTCTTTTGGGGAAAAACAGTCATCTTGATTCAGTCTCTAATATAAAGGCTTAAGGGCAAAGCACTGTAAGTAAAAAATAAACAAATCTCTTTTATCTATTAAAAGGCAGTAGGAGAAGATCATTTTTGGAAGATAACTACACTGATAGATATTAGACATAAAACTTACCTTTAAAACCCCAGCTCCACTGTTCTGGCAGAATCAGGAAGGAAAAGGGTTGTATAAATGCCCTGGGTCTTGTACCTTTTATGTATTTGCTTCCAGCCATTGCCAGGATTACATAGACCTTTGTCCTGGCCTCATGTAACATTCCTTGTATTTCAGATTTCCCTTGCAATGCTGGTATTCCAGACACAGCAGTGTTTGGCTCCTGCATGAAAACTCAAGTGAAACACACAGGAAGAAAACCCATAATAAGAAAATATAATATATATTATTTCAAGACCAATGTTATGTAAAACAGTAAAATGGTGAAATTTTTGAAAAGGAATCTCAATTTTTTAAATTCCAATTTAATAAAGTAATACAAAAGTGCCAGGCTAACAGATACTAAGTCTTCTGTCCTAACATCTTTAAATACTTCTGTAAAGGCATCCATTTTCTTGTAGTCAAACTAATTTTTTTTTTGTATGCCACTCTTTGTGCAGGTTAGGGTTAAAAATTTATAAATGCATTATTTTTATATACATATATAAATTAATAGACAAATTCCTAGTTTCCTATAAAATGAAATTAAAGTAAATTACAATTTAACCCAGACATTTTAATGTTAATGGAAATGTTTCAGCATTGTCAGGGATTTCACTCCAGTTATTCCCAATTAGGATGGAAGGAACCACATGGGTGTTGTAGTCTACCTTCCTCTAATGACATGTAATCAGGCAGCAAAATTTTATTTCAGTATTCCACAACTGCACCACAGTCCAGCTCCACAAACCCCGAAAGTGAAAGGCCACAAAGCGCCTGCTCATTCTTTGTAATAAATGCAGGTCAAGTCAGTGAAAGACCAAATACAGCTGCTGGAGAAGAAGAAAGATAGTTTGAGTAAATCATCTATATCCAATTAATTGCAGACAGCAGTAGACCCGCACCTAAACTACAGAAGGCAGAGAAGTTAATTTTTCTTTCCTATTCTGAATTTATTGATTGCCTTAACTTCCTATGGAGAAAGACTCAGCAGCACACTAATACCAGCAACCTGCTTCTGATGATCTTTTAGATCAATCTCGATGCTTTGAGAAAGGCACATCTTCCTCCTCGTGTGTATTTGTGCCTGGAAAACCAGCTAAAGCCCTGAAGAGGGGTTTTGCATTCCATAACTGACAAAAAATAAATCACCCTCTCTCTTCTCACCAGACCTCAGACTGTTCCTGTTTACAGAGCATGCTGAGGAATTATTTTACACCCTAAGGCTACAGGAGCCTTATTAGTGGATATACTTTATCTGAAACATAATAATAATGCCACTAATGTCAACACGATGATTCATGTTCTGAAAGTTAAGCACCTGGATACACCTAAGGTCAGTAATATTTTTGTTAACCCCTCAGAGATTAGTTTTCTTTATTTTGTATTTTTTATCAGACTTATCTCCACCTGCCGTATAGCTGCTTAGCTTAGGTTTGTAGAGAGCCATCAGGTATAGCTGTGTACATGTTCACAGACTGTTAATGGAAGTTTGATCTTCACTCTTATATATTTCAGTGTCATACATTCAAATTTTTTACTATGCTCTTTTCTTACCTTTTACTTTTCAAATACATTTGGGAAATATAGAAATAGAGTGACTTGTCGTATAATGCTTAGCTTTTAATCTTGCAACCTGGCTTCCTTTCTATTGCCTCTAATATCTACAGATGATCATAGGCAAAAAAAAATATTTATACAAACTAGCTGCTACATTTATTTTAGTCTGATTTATTTCAAGAGAAGCAGCACAGTCATGTGTGAAGCAAGGAAGCAGATAAGTACTGACCTCAAGCTGGAGGGCTGCCTAGTTTGATACCTGCACAGTTTACTCTGCTGCCTAAATCTGGAAAATCATGGACTCATGCTTGCAAGCTCAGAAAGAGACCCAGTGTATTTATGCTTGTTTCGGCTGGGACAGAGTTAATTTTCTTCCTTTCAGCTGGCATGGTTCTGTGTTTTGAATTTAGGATGAGAATAATGCTGATAACACATGGAATGTTTTAGTTGTTGGTGAGCAGTGCTTACACTAAGTCAAGGACTCTTCAGCTTCTCATGTGGCCCTGCTAGCAAGGAGGCTGATGGTGCACAAGGAGCTGGGAGGTGACACAGCCAGGATAGCTGGCCCAGACTGGCCAAAGGGATGTCCCATACCATGTGGTGTCATGCTGAACAGTAAAACTGGGAGAGCTGGCCTAGGGGGGAGAGGGCTGCCACTGCTTGGAAGTTGGCTTGGCATTGATCAGCAGGTGGTGAGCAATTTAATTGTGCATCACTTGTTCTGTATATTCTTTTTTATTATTATAATTATTTTTCCTTCCTTTCCTGTCCTATTAAGCTGTCTTTATCTCAAACCATGATTACCTTATTTTTTCCAATTCTGTCCCCAGTTCTACTGGGTGAACAAACGTCTGTGTGGTGCTGAGCTGCCTGCTGGGTTAAACCACAACAGTATTGAAAATTCATATTAAATGTGAAATCTTGAAAAATTCTGTGAAGTGAAGTAAAAAGTGCATTCCACAGAGTCCTTGCACAGCAATTTGGTGACTGAATACACACTAGGTGATTGAATTTTAGAAACAAATAAGTAAGCTACGTCTGTAAGGTTGGTATTTCTGTAGCAGAAAAATATTTTATACATGGAGGATACAAGAATATGAAGTAAAATGGAATACCTAATAGTGCAATTCTTTATGCAAAGTGATCTGTTCATTGGCAAGGATCTCAGCTGGTATGTATCTGATATATTTCCAGTTGCAGATTATTTGGGTGTTACAAGTATTTTTGTATCATTATCCTCTTAAACGTTGCTATACTCGGGAAAGGTATAATATACAACACTGGTTTGTCCAATATTCATTTTCTCAAGACTTTTAGCAGATTTGTGTCTTTTTGCAAATATGAATTTTTTTCTTTCCCACTCATTTCTTTTCCACACCTGTCAGATTTACAAACTCCATCTGGAATCTGAAAAAAGCAAGCTGTTCTTTCCCTCCACTCCCCTTACTAATGAGGATTCTGCAGACAGAATTAAGCTGACAATTTGGATGATGTGGGAGAAAAACTGTAGTCCAGCTCAGCTCCACTGGAAAAAAAAAAAAAAAAAAAAACGTAATTGGCTTTTAAATATTTGACTCCACAGTATTCAAGGATATAGATACAGAGTAATTGGATGTCACTCTTTACAATGTTATTTTTTCCTGACCATACAGGCTGATTAGTGGATCTCATTTTATCACATTCTCAAATTTCCTTCATGCATTGCACCAGCATGTATTTCTTTATCTGTATCAAGAAAAAATGTGTCTGTGTTCAACGATGCAAGACTGCTTCAGGAAACTAGAGTGTCTTTCTTCCAGGAAAAATACACTGTTCTTCCTTTATCCATATAGAATTGTTGGAACATTTCTCTGACTATTGAGCTCTAATGTGAGTAGAAATGCTGCATTCAGTATGTAACTGTGAAAAAAAGAGATCTGATTAATGAAATCACAAAATAAATAGGAAAGAAAAGATGGCTGTCATTCTAAATGACAAGCTCATAGCAGCTAGGTTCGTTTGGGGAACTGCCAAACATCAGTTACCTCCCACATACATGACTGCAGTTCTGACATTAAAAACAGACATCAAAATCATGTAAATATAACCAACTTTCTGAGATACAACAAGTATTAACAGTTTCACATTCATTCATTTAAAAGCATATTGGAAAAAATAAATTCAATCTGCACTGACATCTGTTATTTTACATCTTTTCAATTAATGAATTACATCTAGAAAGTGGATTATTTTCCCTTCTGAAAATTACAGACAACTGTAAATATTCTTTTATTTATTAAGCAAAGCCATAGCAAATTAATTTACAGAGGTGAGATGAGACGGAATTAGGAGATATACTCTTTACTGAATTTTATGCGTATCTGTGGGCAGAATGAACATAATGGACCATATCACAAAGCCTGTCCAGGATGAAAGCAATTAAAAATATTTATATTCATGATGAAACTCTTTTGTCTGTATTTTTGTAATGTGAACAGAAGTGATTTTGCACACAAGGTAGAGATATGAGACATAATGATTTGTAATAGAGTATTACTTGGCTCACATCAGGAGATGAAAAGCAAAACATTAACATACAGTTTAGTTTTTCGATTTCTTGTTATGTGCATTAGTGGACAGGGAAGCAAACTTCACTAGGGACAGCTGTCCCTGTCCCAGTAAAAGGCGCCAGCCTTTAAACTCAGCA
>VXAV01007157.1:108488-118569 GCA_013399715.1 Alectura lathami | reverse complement strand
TAGCTGACCTGTTTCTCGTCATATATCTTAATAAATGCATCCCATCATCTGGAGAAAGGATCTCTTAAGACAAATTAACAAAGCATCTCAAAAATGCAGTATTCCATTAAGTTCATAATTTCAGACAATGCAAAGTTTCCCTGAGAAATTTCATCACAAAAGATATATTTTCCACTTATCCAACAACACAGAAATCATTTGTGTTCTGGAAATTGATGCTCTTGCAATCAGCTTTATGTGTGATGGGCTGTATGAACAAGCTGTAACTGCACAGAGTCATCACTCAATCAATGATTACAGCGAGAAGATGGAGAAGCAATCCAACCAACTCAAAATCTGTTAAACACTGAAGTCTGTATTAACAGCTTCTCTTGCCAATGGAAAAAGTGTGGCAGCATTCTTAGGCAGTATCCTAAGATGCTCATGTGTCAGAACTTACAAATACAGTGATTATTATAAAAACAAGTGATAAAGAATTTTTCGCAGAGAAAATCTAAGCAAATCCTTACTGTCTGCCAGACTGCTAACACTACCTGGCACTAACAGCACATGCTTCAAAACAGAAAGCTCTTAAATCCATTAAAATGAGGGACTGTGATCTAAGACAACAAGCAGGATCACTACATGCGCTGGTATAAAATTTCACTCAGAGTACACATCAGGACAACAGCACAAGATCATTGCTCATCCTATCCCAAATTCATATTGCAGAAACTGCAGTGGGAACAGATGTACTTCATGCTTCACTACACTCACAGGGAGATGGCATCATTTTTTTTTTATTTTTGCCAAAAATTAGTTTGGAAGCTGGGGAAAGTTCTCAGCAGGTGCTGGGCAGTGGTGCAGAGCAGTGATCTAACATTAGGAAGAGAATAGCTCTGGTGCCGCTCATCCTGTGCATTCAGGAGGCATGACTAAGGAGATGTAAAAATCATGAGAGAGCATAAAATCATCCGATAAAAATGAACAAGCAAACAGTTGGTAGAAGTGGGTGGAATGTTAATTTCTCCCTGCCTGGAAGTCTCTCAGCTGCAGAAGCTAGAAATACTTTTAAAAAGAAAGCTTATGTATTCATATAGACAAATAATACACAAGTGTTACAAATCTTCAAAAGTAACTGTAACACTGCTTTTCTTACTCTGGTATTTTCTTTTTACAGTACTGAAGAAAAAACTCTGATTTTCCTCTTTCTTTCCTCGCAAGTAATGTTGTCAAAGAATATCCACATGTCCTTTAAAAAGGAGGGACAATTGTCTTTATATAAACTTTCTGAATAATTGCATCCATCCTCCGTCTGCCTCTGCCCTCCACAGGCAGACTCCTTCAAGCACCTGTCTCCAGGGTGTTAAAGAAGCAGCAGTTCATTTGGTGTCTAAAAACAGAGCACTACTGTATTTCACAAAGCACAACAGAGCTGCTGAAGTATGTGACTGGAAATACCTCTCCTTATGTTAGCTTAAAATATGTAACATCAAAAAAATTGAGTAGTTTATTTCTCTACATGCAGACGAGAATATGGTTGGAAACATTTTTTTTTTTTTTTAAATTCAGTCCATTGTTTTGTTAATTTCAAATATTCACACATCACACATTTAATGTGAAATTTACTTATGTACCAAATCATTGTGTTCCTACAGCATCTGTAGTGGTGTTTATGTGTCATACATTAGGCACATATCCTTCAATTTGCAGTGTGTAATACCTCTGCCAGGCCACAGCTGCCACCACAAAGTAGGAAAAACGGTTCCCAGAATTCTCTACTGCACAGTAGGTCATTTTGCCCAATAATAGAAGAATTAAAAGAAATTTTCCCAATATTTTGCAAATAAATGATGATTTTAAAAACAGGATGAACTGAACAAGAGAAAGAACTGAAAATATTCAAATCCCTACTTTCCTTCTCATTTTTTACTAAAGCTTATTATAGATATTGAAGAATTTTTTTTGATGTATTAATAATTATGTGTCTTTCTGCCTTCTTTCCCTATATTCTAAAAATCGTAGTTCTAGAAATCATTTTCCTTTTTTTTTTTTTTTTTTTTTTTTTTTTTTTTTCTTTGTTTTTTTTTATATAATTTTTTTTTTTTTTTTTTTTTTTTTTTTTTTTTTGTATGTGTGTGTATATAGATAAATCTGTGTGCTCTACCACCAATCACAGATGAGGCTGTGATTAAAAATCTGCTTACTGGCTCTGAAAGTGAGGAATGCATAGGACTGATCAGTTCTCTTTTGGCAGCTGCTCTTCTAATTTCTGATTATAACTCTGTAATATAAATTCCTTGGCAGAAATCCCATCATATGGACCACATCCTTGTAGCCCTTGCTTTGAAAGGGACTCACAGCCAATGAATTTTTTTTGCTCCTTTCTTGACTAGAATTCCTCCAAGATAAAAATGACATTCCTCATCTCTAACAGATGGGTTGAACAGGCATTTCATCATAGAAATATAAATCTAATTCCCATATATTTATATAATTTTTTGAAATAGAAATGAGCCCATGAAACATTAAGTATCCTTGAAGCTTTTTATTGGTCCCTCCAATCTGAGTTCTTCCTGTCTGTCAGATGCCAGCCAAAGCACTTCTATTTTTTCTGCATTTCAATCTGTACAAGATTTGTAACAGAGAATGGTAGCATGTTCCTTATCTTCTTTAGGTCTCAGGCCACTAAGTCTTTCTCCCTCTGTTTCTGTCTTTCTGTTTTGCTCTTTCCCTCTCTTACTTACTCCCTTCCTCTCTTCCAATCATGCCTTTCACTTCAACCTTCCTAGTTTCCTTTCCTTTCCTTTCCTTTCCTTTCCTTTCCTTTCCTTTCCTTTCCTTTCCTTTCCTTTCCTTTCCTTTCCTTTCCTTTCCTTTCCTTCCCTTCCCTTCCCTTCCCTTCCCCTCCAGTTTACTGAATTGTGTCTGTACTTTGCCATGTCTGCCGTATCTTTTGCAACAGAACCCATATTGAACTAGGCAGGGTTAGGCCCAGGTTAACTGCATGAGATGCAACACTTGCTTTAAAAACATGTTTGTAGAACACTATTTGCAGAATAATGAAATGATGTTGGATAAATAACTGGAGGCATTTTATTTTATGGTGATTGCACTTGAACATTATGGGGAGCCATTTGCAAGACATAGGCAATTTTTTCCTAGCATTTTCATTAGAAACCACCACATTCAGGTGTATATAAGTGGTCATAAAGATTCAAAACAAGCTTGAAACACAAGGTCACATCATGAAAATAAATTATTATTACATGATGGAAGTAGTTTTATAAATCAGCTTTCTATAATCTTACAACAGGAAACTAATTAAACACTTACTGGACTAGGCTGAAGATTGTTTTTGAGCAAGTAGATTAATTCATCTTAGAAACAGTCCATTACGTCATTGTAAATTTTTATGTCTCATCTACACAAAAAACATATTTTAATTCTTGCAGAATTGCTCTCAGGCTTTCAAGCCTATTTACTTCAAGTACCTAAGGGCATTGATGGAAGTTAGTCACCTAAAAATCTTCAAGGAGATAGACTTGAGATAGTTCAGAGAGAAGCAGAGTTCAGAGATTAGATGGTGCAGAAAACGGGATTCTGAGCAGCATAAACTTTGGCGCTGTATCCTCAGCTATGTGAAAATGACAATATTGTGGCTTTTTGAAAGACCATGGAATATCACTGTAATAGATGGTTATTATATGTGACTTGGTTTCTGCAATGTCCCTGGCAGAGTTATTTATCAGACCTGATGTCTGCCAAAGCTGAAAAATGTGTAGCAGATCCGATCGCACAACAGGCCAATTCATGTTAACATTCTGAAAGACTTAACAACAACGTAGTCATGTTTAGTATACTAAAATCATTACCTCAGCAGCTGACACTAGAGGAGTCTTGAAACTGTATGCACAAAGGATGATATTTACAATATTCAGACAAACCAGACAAAACCTATTCCTTTCTAATGCTCGGTTGTTTCAAGAATTTATAAATTAAATGATAACTTTATGCTATTCATAGTGAAACATAAAGCTCAAAGCCAAAGTTAGCTTTTATGTAAGTATTGGGAGAAAATGAGTCCCAGCTGTCTAGCATGCCTTTCTATATATAACCATGCAATGAAAAGTAGTACAATGGAATTGTGGAGTTCTCCCACTATTTGTCTAATGCTTACATTTTCCATTTTATTAGCACAATTTATAATGGGAAACACATTGTGCAGTGGGGAAATGTTCATATGAAAGTACAGCCTGTGCCAGTTAAAGCAGAGAACAAGAAACTCTGCTGTAATCTACAATGCAAATATTTGCCAAGGTGTGTCCATTTAGCTGGTATATTGTCAGAGCTGTTAGGCAATTGTGTAACTTAAAAACACAGCTGTACTTTTAAAGATTGTAAATATTTATTTAAATATTTGATTCAATTCAAAAGTTTTGTATTACCCTTCAGAAGCCCCAGATTCTGCTAGTCATGCGTATTGCAGCAACGTGTCACTCCATTCTACTTTGTCTTCTTCACCTCTCCTGAACTCCAGGCTTTCTTTCACATCCTTCTGAACACTTTGGATTTTACTTAAATGAGAGTCATCATGAATCTCCTTTTGTCACTAGCACTCTATATTCTCTCTGCATCTGTAGCTCTGAGGGTTGTGTGCTTATATTTTGTGTCAAATCCTCAAGGAAAAAAAAAGTATATAATGTACCTTCGTATGATAAAAATTATGAGGCAAAGTCTGTTGGCTCATTGCTAAGTTAGGGATGACCAGCTGTCCAGCATTGTATGGGAAAAGGAAAACAGACTACATACATTAGAGTTCAGGAACTGTTTGTGCACTACTAGGATGTTCAGTAATAAACATTGCTTAATTAGCAAAGTTTTCTGAATGTGCTTGTTAACTCAGCCATCCATGTGTCCTTATATTTGTCAGACATGGGCCTGGCTAGTAGCTTCAAGTGAGTACAAACTAGCACATACTGCCATGTTAGCAAGATCAAAGCCTCCACACCATTATAGTCATGACCCAGGAGGAAGAAGCCATAACTCTTCTCTCCAATGAAAAAGTAACACAAATAACAATAATAGAAGCACTAAAGTAATAATAAAGTAATAATAGAAGAGGAAGTTTATCATGAGTTCATAACTACATATCACAGCAAAGAGGGCATAGGTCATCAGTCAGTTTTTAGGCAGATTTTCTTTGAAATAATTTTATACTAATTTTTACATTACTCTGATGAAATATTACTTATTTTAATTTTTACATTGATGAGGCATTATAAACAAAAAGGGAATTCAATGGGAAATTTTGACTTTTTATTGCTTGGTTAGTTAAGATCTTGAAAGAAGATTTGAATTTTCAACATTTTCTGAGGCAATAAAACTGCTTTCACCACTGGAGTTTTCAATGCTTGCTGTGTGCTGAACAGCTGTGTAGGTTCAGAGGAGTTAAGCAAGGGTTTTTTAGCAGATTTTTGGAAGTGATTGATCATTTTAAAAAGATGTATTGACAATGCTGTGGCTAGGCCCTATTGGAAAAGATGCACACTGCTTCCTAACTAGTCACAATGGTATCACTGCTCTCACCAGAAGAGAAACCGGTAGCTTCTCTGACTATTTTTCTTGTATCCCATTAAGTGACCACCTAAATGAGAAAGTATTATTAAATTAGAAAATCTGACCAGGAAGCTGGTATGCCTAACTCTCAGGCTTCTGCTGAAAGCTACACTACTTAGTGAGGAGTATTAGCCCCCTCTTGTGGATAAATGCCTTTGTTACTCCAAGCACTTAACAGTGAGAGATCACACTGTATTGAACAACATGCATGTCAAAAGAATATCTCTTCAAAAAGATTTTAAAAACAAAACAAAACAAAAAAACCTTTTAGGCATAGAACACCTTGAAAAGACTGTCAAAAATCCTTATATGTCCAACTAAAACTAACTTACTACCTAAGTATCTGCTTAGGTAGGTGAGTGGGAATGTATTTCAGTCTTGTTCTTTTCAGCCCTTTTCTTAAAAAGATCAGATTGTGCTGCTGACTGTCCGAAGACAGCGGAACCACCAGTAGTAATTATCCCTAAATTCTTTTGAAAGGGGAATGTGCATGGAGCATTAAAATACACACTGTAGTACTATTTTCTGAAAGCTTACGTAATATAAGATTCAGAGGATCTAAACTAAACAGGCACAGTTTGGCTGACCCGTATCAGCAAAGAAGAAAAATCTCATTGTCAGCTCACTCCAGCAAGAAATGGCAGTTTAACAAAGTGTAAGTACCTTTTAAAACCTCGCTTTGGATTGGATTAGTATTTGGAAATGCAGATTGTGATGCTCTGTCTGAAAGTCATCTGGTACAAAGAAGAAACAAGGATTTCAGGCATGAAAAATAGTGTTCTGGTCCTCATATTTTGTACTTCATAATTACAGTAAGTATTAATCTAAGAAATTACCTTGGAAAGAATCTAATCATAAATAGGCCTATGTGTTGCATAATGATCTATATTTCTCTGAGAAGTAGTCTTGCAAAACTTAATTGAATTTTAGTGAATATTTCATAAAGAAGCACAACACAAAATGTCAATTAACAAAACTGCATCAGAGGTTCTATGTTAAATATATGGACTTGAATAATTCCTATCCTGAACTTTTTCTCTATTGTATATTTACAGGTATCAGTCAACTCTCAACTAATTTGCAAGCTGAATTTTTTAATTCTCTTTTCAGTCATCACTGATCATAGAATCATAGAATGTTTTGAGTTGGAAGGGATGTCAAAGATCATCTAGTTCCAATCCTCCTGCCATGGACAGGGGGCACCTCCCACTAGATCCCATGTTGCTCAGAGCCCCATCCAGCCTGGCCTTGAACACTTCCAGGCAGGGGGCATCCACAGCCTCTGTGGGCAACCTGTTCCAGTGCCTCACCACCCTCACAGGAAAGAATTTCTTCCTAATATATAGCCTAAATCTCCCTTCTTCCAGTTTGTGGCTACTACCGCTTGTCCTATCACTCCATGCCCTTCTGAAAAGCCCCTCCTCAGCTCTCCTGTAGGCCCCCTTCAAGTACTGGAAGGCCGCTATCAGGTCCCCCCAGAGCCTTCTCTTCTCCAGGCTGAGCAACCCCAGATCTCTCAGCCTGTCTTCGTAGCGGAAGTGCTCGAGCCATCTGATCATCTTTGTGGCCCTCCTGTGGACCGGCTCCAACAGCTCGATATCCTTCTTGTGTTGGGGGCCCCAGAACTGGATGAAGTACTCCAGGTGGGGTCTCACTGATGATCATGACAAAGTCATAATTTTGGTGACCATGATCAAGCTCTCTTCTCTGTGTTTCTTTCAGGTTTAATTAGTCTGTTCTGAGTATCAGCAATCAGAATTATGCACTGTATGCTAAAGTTGGTTTCACTGGAGACATATAGTGCATCACTTTTCTTTTGTAAATAACACCACTGAAATGATTGACAAATTATTTTTGCCTTTGTGATTCTGGTTTCATATTGACAGCTCATGATCATTTTGAGATCAGCTGAAACAGTCAGATTACTAAGATTCGGGGTTATAGAGGTTTTGTGCAATTAACCCTCAAGTACTTCAGTTCACACAGTATATTCTTGTCCGCCATCTTCAATTTTAACTATATAATATTATATAACTATATAGATAAAAAAATCTTACTTAAATAGACCTATATATTCCACAAAGAAAAAGGTTACTCTGAGATATACCCATAAAAAAACCCAAAACATTGAACTGCAGTAGACAATTCATATGCAAATCAGAAAAGAAAATGCAGTCCAATTAAGACTACTAGAGGAAAGATAAAAATCATATGGCAGAGTAATACCATGATAAGAATTTCTGTTTTATTTTTATTTTACAAACTTATAGTGCATCAAACAAAATCTCTATTTCTAGTAAAAGATAAATAATTTTATGTATGTACAGCCATATATACATATACATTCCTCTCATAAACATTCATTCTGATCACATATTAACAATGACCCACACATTATGTGGCATACAAACAGGATTTCCAAAGTATCACAAGCCTCCTTTCCCTGTTGACTTTAGTCAATATTAGAAAAAATACTTAGGCAAATGCTTTGTTTTATTAACTGAGCTAAATGAAATTGCAGAGTTAAATTGCATTTATTAATATGCATAGGCCTGGGTTCTTGATTTGTTTTAGAAAAAATCACACTTAGGAAACAGCCTTTGAGTAGATTTTTTTTTCCTTCATTCAAAGCATTTGTTTTGCACACTTCTACACTTCAAGAATTTATTTCCATAGCTGCAACCTGGAAAGAGAGAAATGCATCCAGAAGAATTTAATCAGGCATTGCCTTTATCATTCCATACAGCAGAAAGGTTCCCATAAAGTCCCTCTAGTGAGCAAAGGGTAAAGTTGTTGAATTATTCCTGGATTTGTTGAAAGATATTATACAAAAAAAAAAAAAAAGATAACTTCCACAAAATCCCTAAATCCACAAAATTCTGTAATTGAAGCTGAGCAGGTAATTCCACGTCTTTTTATGTATTTAAATAACCAAAAATGTAACTTTGAAGTATTAATTTTTATCTAAATTTAGAACATTCAGAATTGATATTCATAAGCAAACATTTTAGGATTAAGAAATAATTTTGATAGTGTAAAAATTCCTACTGTGAAAGAAAATGAAAATATTCTGGTAAAGTGTGTAAGAAAAAAATTGCTTATTTATTTTGCCTTTAACCTCATAGAAAGAAAATTTTACTGAAGAAAGCCTGAAGAATAAACACAAATCAGTTTTTAAGTTTCCCTGAATCTTCAAGAAGAGGAAAAGTGTGTTTGAGTTGTTTGAATGACATTATTATGAATATGAGCTTTGAGATCTATGACTCCAATTTCGAAAGACAACTCCTTTTCTCCATGTAGAAATTTGTTGCATGTCTGCTGCTCTATCTTGAAAAAAATCATTATGCAGGAGCTAGCTGATATTACTGTACACAACACTCTGTCCATGCAAACCTGATTTAGCGCTTAAGGACACTCATAGTGCATCAGGTCAACGGTTTGACTAAGTCTACAACTGGCTGAAGTTGGAAAGAACTCTGAGAACAGGGCTACCGAAAACATCTCTTGATCTGCAGTTCAATGCTTGACTGAGACAGAGGTTATGCCCTTAAGTTTCACAGATCTTGATAGACACGTAACTGACTTCCACAGTTAGTCTATAATTACGTTTTCGGCTTTGTTCTCTACTAATCTTCCTAATATTCAGATCGTCGTTTGCACTTGTCACTGAGAATTGATGTTCTGATATTCTTTAAGAGCTATTATAATTCTGAGGCCTTTTATCTGACTCACAATAGCTTGTGTAGAGCTTATGGCTGCAAGTATACAATTAGGTAGTTTTATCCCCATGCACAACACACTTATCTAAATTGAACTCTCTCTTCTATTTTATCATCCACACACTCAGCATGGCAAGTTCTTTCTGTGAGTCTCCACAGACAACTTTCTTCACAACATGCTGATGCAATTTTCCATTCACAATTAAACTTCAGTCAGTGAAAGGATGAATATTGATATCACCTTATTTCACTGACAGACATTGATAAATTTTGGGGCAGAAAGAACACAAACATGTTTAACGTGATAATTTTCTGACTAGAGACAGAATCTCACACAAATTAAATGAGGACCTTTAGTATTAAATTTAGTCTCAGTTCCACACCAATTTTTGTTTTAGATTAGTTAAATCTAAAATAAGAATTGAAATAGTCATGGTACCATTTCCAAGAAGGAAGCAGGGATTCATTCCAGATAATACTAGACAAGTAAGCAAAATAGTCATAAGGTTGCGTAACTGATAATTATATCCATAAAGAAATTATTTCAAGTACTCCTGCACATAACAGCTGTTTGGAATTGTCTTATATGACAGCAATGTTACAGAACTACTCAGAAATCTTCCACATGGATAACTTGTGTATATCTGAAGGTATGATATTTCCTTTCATTGTGTTCTGACAGCTACCCATATGATTATGCATTATGATTATTCATTATTTCAGAGCTGTTATCAGCCACTGCAGTTTACCCAAAATTGTTGCTT
>VXAV01007157.1:64784-77706 GCA_013399715.1 Alectura lathami | reverse complement strand
TTGTGCAATGTTGACAAAAGCATCCACTTATATATCTGCGCATTCTGTTTCAGTTTCCTCCTGAAGTACCACCAGTGTAGCCGATTTTCTGTGGTACACCACATCCTTTAAGGTTCCCCATACGTAGAAGTCAAGGAAGCTTAAGTCAGGAGAACATGGAGGAAACTCAACCTCACCTCGTCATCCTATCCATTGTCCTGTCAAATTCTCATCGAGGTAAGCTCTCACATCTCGGTGGGGGTCATCTTCATTCACTGCATACAGTAACCTTAGGATTAAAACTTTCCATTTTGCTGTTTTAAGGATGCATCGCATGCTTGTTCTGCTAACTCTTGTCTCACGTGCACATTGTTTGACAGACTTCTGTGGTGAGCATGTAAACTGTTCAAATGCCACAGCAGAAGTAGCAGGAGTTGTTGCTGTGCAAGGCCTCACAGATCTTCCCTTGTGCACATCACACACAATACCATGCATCTCAAGCGTATAATGAATGTGTGCAATTGTTAGGCATGTTGGAGGTTCTGTTGCATACTCATTCCTCCATTGTCATTGTACATTCATAACGTTCTCAAATTTCAAATCCCACTTCAAAATGATCTTGCACTTCTCAAATGACAAACATGCTTCTGCCATTATCTTTGACTGTCCTGCTGGCCGCATGATGATGCCAGCATACATTTGATTAATGCAGTCTTTTGAGTGAATGTCATACTACACATTGTTATTGTAATTCAATTAAACTTTGAAAAGAGATAACATCTCTTAAAATGTGTATACATTTTTTTGCAACCCCGATATATATGGTATAATTTGTGATTTAGACCAGTCTCCATTTATCTCACAAGAATTTTCCTGAAGATATGTTTTGTTGGATTTTCTAATGAAATAACTCCCTCTGCCCCTAGATCTAGCTACTTGGAAATTTTTGCCTTTTTGTTCATATGAATAAGGCATTGCTTGTTTGATCTAGAGAGGAATCTTGTCAATGTTTATAAAAGCCTGTCTCTACAGCGCCCAGGAAAAAGATAAAGGGTGGTGGGCACAAACTGAAATACAGGATATTCCATTAAACATAAGAAAAACGTTTCTTTATGGTGTGGGTGGTCAAGTACAGGTTGTCCAGAGAAATTGTGGAGTCTGCATTCGTGGAGATATTCAAAACATGACTGGACCCAGTCCTGAGTCACCTATTCTAGTTGATTGTGTTTTTAGCAAGGTGGGTTTTGTAATGCAACGAGTACAGATTCGGGAACTTTGATTTCCCTAATTTCTTTATTTCTGCATCAGTGGAAATGCTCCTATTGATTTCAGTGGCTTTGGATCAGATCTTAATTCTGTTGTGACTGGGCTGAAAACAAATACATTTATGTTTTTCTTTGGAAATCGACTTCCCTAGTTTCATTTGGATGCGTCTTTTCCCATTGAAATTCAGGAAATGATTCAAATAATACAACCTACTTCCTATTCAACACATATTTTTTTATAAGCTGTCAAGCTAATTAAATGCTCAGTATCAATTCAGGCACTTAAAGTAACAAAATTGTTGCTGATAAGAAGAATGGGAGAAAGAGTAAGGCAGAAAAAATTACAAGGATAATTCAAATGACTTCATCTGTAAAAAATGAGAATTTAATGAGGCTGATATTCAAAAAGGTTCTTACTCTTTAGTGTATAAAATACTCATTTTTCACATTAATTTGCTATTTAACAGAAAATATTCTTAGGACATTGCTTGGAGAGAAAGCGTTTGTGAATATAAGTAATTTTCACAGAATTCTTTGTCTCCATCCCTGGTTTTCAAAGAGAAATCAAACCACAAGACTTCAGCTTGTCAGTGAGGAACTGAGAGGAACATTTCATCAAGTGTCTGATCTGTTAAAAAAACAACATAAAATTCAAAGCTCAGGAGATTCATAGTCTCAAAAAATGTAGTTGATCTCTTATTTACATATCTGAAAATCTCTGAAGTTTTGTGATATAAAACATAAGTATTATTCAGTATTATTGGTATTTTATAAAACTTATTGAACCTGTAGTATAGTATTTGTAGAACCAGTAGACAAAAGAAAACAAATAGGAAGGTGACATTATGGCATTGGCCCGCACTTCTTGGACAGTAATAGTTCACATCAAAACTTCACAACTGGGAAAGAGTTCAAATTGATTGCCATAATGATTCGAGAACAAAGGGAGCACAGCCAGTGAAAGAATTGTTCCATCTGCCCTAGACATTTACATTTATTGAGATGAGCTGTCCTCTGGAGGTACTGGACCTAGAGAAGTCTCGATAGCTAGATTAAGTGGAATGGTTACCCTTTAGAAAGACAAAGTTAGCTAAATGGTGTCCTAATATACTGTTCTGCCTCTACAATGAACACATTTACAGATGAGTGATTGAAATACTTCCGAACAATATGGACATAAAACTATATTGTTGCCCAAGAGTTCTGAACAGGGAAGCAAGTGGAAATTGTGTTATCCAGAAATAACCCCTGCACCTCAGAAGACAGAAGAGCTGAATAATAATAATTCAACAAATGAATAATAGTAATTCAATATATTAATACTTCCAAACTTCTTTTTCATTGTTTACCTGTATGCTTATTAGGTAATTCTTTAGAGACTTGGCAAGATGTTCTTATGAAATTTGTTTTGAAAACAAATATTGGCATTATACAAGCCTTCCAAGATGCAAAGTCTTTTGGCTTCCAAGCATATAAACATATTATCAAATAGATCATTCAAAGAATATTTTGTATTTCCATGAAAGAGTAATCAAAGGTATGGATGGCTACATAATAAGAAATGTTTTCGTTAAACAGGCTGTCATATATTGGATAACACTTAATGAGATGAAAACAAAACAAAAAAGCTACTTTCATTCAGGCTACTTAATCTTCTTGGTGAGACATGAATAATAATTATACTTACAATCCATCTTTGATTAAAATTATGAAAATCCCTAGCCGAGAGGTAGGAAACAACAACAAACAAACAAAAAAAAAAAAACAACAAAACAGAATAAATTTATTTTTCATCTCAAAGCAAACAAAATGACCCAGCCCCTCAAATCCACAACAAAAAAAAAAGGGACAGACATCACATTCCAAATGATCTCTGCCATCCGACACAGGTATGTATAAATAGACTGTATCCCGTGTCAAATATAATAGATATGTAATCTCTGAAGTTTGTTGCAGAAGCACATTCCCAAAACAAAAAGTGACAAAACCAATTTGACACAGACACATTTCCCATCTGTCACAGAAAACACTTACAAATACGGAATAATTAACATGCAAAGTAAAACTGGAGCAATTTTGGCTCACGAAGCCCCATCCTACCAGTGAAATACTGCTGCTTCTTATTTTTTTTTCTCATGAGAACCAACTCATCTCTAATTTTTGCAGGGTGAGATTTTCCTCACTTTACGATACGAATTTGTTACTGACATCAGATATACACCTAAACACCAATGCAGTTCACATTAGAAATGATTATACCTAGGATTCATTCCACTTTCTTTAAATATTAGCTGAAGGAATTCATAGTAGCCTGGAGCTTTTTGGAAAACAAGCCATTCTGCTCATGCATAAGAAAGACCATGAATGCATTAAGAAGCCATTAGGGAATCTATACCTAGGAAGAACAGAAGCAAAAAAGACTGGTAAATCAGAGCACGCTTTTGAGTCAAAAAAGATTTTTAAATCGCCATTTTTCTTTAGAGTTGGGGATAGCACAAGACATTGAAATCCTGATATTGGCCTCATAAAGCAGCTTTGTTAGCACATGGTCTGTGTGAATGAAGTATAAAATTACACCTGTTACATCCAAGGAAAGAAAAAGTACCAACTACCTACTGCTCTGACCTGGTATCTCCAATACTGACTGGTTTGGTTTTCTTATAATACAGATTGGATTTACTCAAGGCTAGGAAGACTTATCATTATTTATTTTCATTGTTCTATTTTCAAAGCTAGCAGAAACTAGTAGCAGTGTATGACGGCTGAACTAGAAATACCATAAAGTGTCACCTATGTAATGGAATATCAGTCCTCCTAACTTAAGATTTATTGGTTCTCTGTGGTCTAGAATAGCAAAGGCTATATGTTCTCGTCACCTACAATAATTCCAAGAATTGTAGTTCTGAAAGTCAAAAGTGACCTTTACGATCAATCAGTCTAATATCCTATATAATAAGGGCCATATAAAATCAAATAGCAAGACATATATTTAGCTCGATAGCTCATACTTCTGCCAGGATTATAGCTTATAAAATATGTTAACGCGAACTAAAGATCTGAGTTAGCTGAAGCTCACTGTGTGGTTCATTGGTCACTGCCTTTTCTTTGATTCAAGGATCCTACATAAAAAATTCAGCATCACAAAACTTGCTGCTCTAACGCATAAGTTGTAAGTTGTTGACGCATACAGCTGTTGTCTTTACTGGTAGATTCAACCAGGAGATCAAGAAATGAATAAGCATGGAAACATCAAAAGCTTTCTTGACCCTTAACTTTTGGAAGGTAAATTCTGACTTCTAGGCAAGAAAACAAAGATGAAGACCTCAATGATAACATTATTTGAAAATCTTTCAGCTCTTTGTTCAAGACCTGTGATAAGTGAATCATAAATGTGTAAAAGAAGCAACTGTGTAGACTGGAGTGACATAGGTGTGTTGGAAACTAGGAAGTTTCTCTGAAGGAGGAATCTACACAAGTAACATGGCCTGAAATTTAATCATAATGTAGCCAGGCACTGAGAACAAAGTGTGTTGTAGGTAAATATTTGAAATAATGGGAAGGGAGGAAGTTGGGAAAAAATTTAAGATATGCAAAAGAACGCCAGGTTCAGACTGATGCAACTGCAAGGTAGAGGTAAACTGTGTTCATTATGCCTCTGGGAACAGGAACAGGGACAGGAAAGATATAATAAGCACTAATGCAATAATTAAAAAAGCAAATAAATTTAGCATGTGTCTATTGAAATTCATCACAGGAAAATACAGAAAGATAGGGAAAAAAAAACTGAAAATGATGGTTCTGACAAAGTAGGTTGTTATTTTTTCTGTTATCCTGTAAAAAATCTCTAAAAGGTCTGGCTGAAGCACATTAATGATCTGATAAAGAAAAAGGACACAGTCCTAGGACAAAGCAAAAGCAGCACCTCCAAAGGAAATGTGGTATAACACCTACGTTGGATAAGCATGACAAAAGTAATTTTCAAAGCTTACAAAAAGTCTTGAAACTGCTAGCTTGGAAGGAAACTAGCTCTGTGATTTTTGGAGTTCAGGGTGTCAGTTCTATAAACACCACGTAACCCAGAGATATTTAGAAGATTTGGCTGAGACTGCTCCAGAGCAAAAGCTGAAAACAAGTAGTGAAATGTTCATTGTAGATACCATATCCCTTTGTTTTGGTGATGTGCTGCTCACTCTCTTTCTGTATTGTTCTCTCAACACACTTCTTAGCTTGACAGATTGATCTCTAGCATGTGTTTAGCAAAAAAGCTTCAAGGATTCTGATGACCTATTAAAATAGGATTTAATAACTGTTTTTTGAAGAAAATCTCTGACTTTTCTTCAAACAATAGACACAAAAGCAGCTGGTGCTTTGTACTTGCACCCACACCAAAGTAGTATATTTTTTCCTACATAGCATAATTTTATTTCCCAAACATTATTTTCAGCCTCTTGTCTTACCATGGAAGATACTCCAAATCCAGTCTCAAAAGCTCAGTTGCATGATGGAAACAGAAGTGGTTTTGCACAGAACAAGTGAGCCACCGTTTTATGTGGCACCTCTGTTCTCTCAGCCTACTGCGGCAGCATATGTCTTTTGCAGCATATAAGCAGCTCAATGTGAAAGTAACATTAGACCAAAATTATACTCAAGTCTTTTGACTCAATGGTAGATAAACATAGCTTTCTTTATGGACTTGGGGTTAGTGTTCAGACCCAAATTAAGATTTTTCTAAGAAAAATCAGTTTGACTTGTGCGGCTGCTTCATTTTAGGTAGGGAAAGGATGGATGAGCACAGCATTCAGGAATTTAGGAAACAGTGTATGCTTTAAACTCCCTCTATGCTATAGCCTAAGTACCTCTTCTCTATCAATCTTACTGTATGTACCATACCTGCTATGACTTTGGAACAGAATCTAGCTCTTAGTTTTTTTGCTAAGATAAGGTTGCTTCACTGATCTGAGTGATCAATATCTTTCTTTTTCTTCAGCAGATAAGACTAGAAAAGATCTGTTGGGTTATCAAGTCCAGGCCTCTGCTATCAGGCGACCACATCATCTAATACTTTTCTTTATCTAGTTCTATTTTAGCTAATATCTTGTCCCACTAAACCTACAAGAAAACTGTTCCAGAACCTGGTTACTAAGCTCAAAACAGTTTGATATTTGAAATTTTATGTATTTATGAAATGTAAGAATTTATAACAACATAATATTAAAGAAGATAGAGATTTAAGCATAAAATCAGGCTAAATGTAAGAAGATTATATATGCTCATGATGAAGGATGGCATACATGTAACATGTACACATGTGTGTTGAAAGAATACAACACAATAATAACTTCATTAAGTTATGATTAAGACCAAATTTGCAATCTCATTTTCAAGATCCATTTACTTTAGACTTCTTCCTGGACATATTAGTCAGGCATTTTATTGATTTATGATCCATATACAATAGGCAGTGGTGTGTGAACTACTAGAGCTACTTTTCAGGTATAGGAACAGCTTCAGTAAGAAGGCTCATTTCAAGGCTCATTAGGAATGTATTTTTGTTGTTGTGAATTACTCAACAGCCTCTTCTTTCTTAACGTTAGCTCAGGCTTTCAATCAGTCAATAATGTGTAACTTTTGAGCTAGAAAGTCAAAAGGAAAATTTTATTATAATCACCAAAGAAGAGAAATATCACTGAGGAGCACTTTAGATCTATTCTGTTCCCTTCCCACCAGGCTTTAGTATTTGTTTTTAACAGTATTTAATGTTGCTTTCAGCCTGAAGAGTGGATGAAATAAGCAGATACCCATTATATCATGGTAGAGTGGAAAGCATCCTGCTTTAGTCAAAGGATGACAGCACAAGCCTTTGAAAGTCTGACAGTTATTCTGTGACTCACACAGAAATAGGGGCTGTGCTGAAATGCTTCACTAGACATTTTGCAGTGCTGTGGCATATAATTGTTCTATGATTGGTTAGGTCAATGTAGGAGTAACAGCCACATTCTTATCTCTAAATTGGAAAGATGTATATTTGAAGTGTGGACTATTCAGTGGGTAAGGAATTAGTTGGATGGCCAAAGCGAGAGGGTAGTGGTCAATGGCTCAATGTCCAAGTGGAGGCTGGTGGACAAATGGTATTCCCCAGGGATCCATCTTGGGACTGGCACCCTTCAACATCTTTATCACCCTCAGCAAGTTTGCAGATGACACTAAGCTGAGTGGTGCAGCTGATAAAACAGAAGGAAGGGATGCCATCCAGAGAGACCTGGAGAAGCTCTAGAAGTGGGCCCATGGGAACCTCATAGAATCACAGAAACATAGAATTACTTGGGTTGGAAGGGACATTAAAGCCCATCTAGTTCCAATCTTCCTGCTGTGGGCTGGTTGCCAGCCACTAGATCAGCCTGCCCAGGGCCCCATCCAACCTAGCCTTGAACGCCTCCAGGGATGGGGCATCCACAACTTCTCTGGGCAGCCTGTGCCAGTGCCTCACCACCCTCTCTGTAAAAAATTCCCTCCTCATATCTAACCTAAATCTCCCCTCTTTTAGTTTTAAACTATTCCTTCTTGTTCCATCACTGTCAGACCATGTAAAAAGTCACTCTCCCTCCTGTTTATAAGCTCCTTTTAGGTACTGGAAGGCTCCTTGGAGCCTTCTCTTCTCCAAGCTGAACAAGCGCACCCCCCTCAACCATTCATTGCAGGAGAGATGCTCCAGCTCTCTGATCATCTTTGAGGTCTCCTACTGACCTGCTCCAACAGCTCTAACTTTTTCTTGTGCTGGTGGCCCCAGACCTGGACACAGTACTGCAGGTGGGGCCTCACAAGGGCAGGGCAGAGTGGGGCAATCACCTCCCTCACCCTGCTGCCCCTCTTTTGATGCAGTCCAGGATACTGTTGGTCTTCCAGGCTTCAGGGATTTTAAGGTCCTTTCCAACCCAAGTCATTCTGTGATTTCATGATTCTGCAATTGATTATATGATTCTCTGACTACTACTTTAAAATGTTATTGGTAGTTCCATGTAATGACAGAAATAAGCTCTACACATTAAAACTGTTCATGTTGCAATTGTGGTAACTGTATTTCTTACAGAAACTAAAATCTTTATTATCAATGTTACTGAATACAAAATCCTTCTGTTGCGTGATGCACATAGTCTCAGAAATTCTACTGGTTCAACAACACCGGTATGATCTCCGACTTTTTTTTTACCTTATTCATGTGTGTTATCCATACCTGCACTGTGCTGTACTTGTTAGAACTTTGCTCATTCAGATTTAGGGTCTGCAGCAATTTTTTTGACTTCAGCCTTCTAGAACAATGATGAAAATCAGAATATGCAATGGTAATTCAGGTTGAACACATATATCTTATAATTTACATATTACATTGGTGTTTCAGGCAATGAAATACTGTAGGCTTTCACTCATTTTAGCAAATACTGATATCTTAATCTTCTTAGATGTTTTGTACCTCTAACTCTCATATATGCTTATCTTTCCTCTTCATCTCAGTGTAATGCGGCACTGGGATCTGACATTCAGAAATGACTTGGAGACATTAGGCATTCCACTAACACTTGATATTTATGGACAACACCAATTTAATTATCTTTAAATAACAAGTCATTTATTTGAAATTTAAAATAAGATCATTTTCAGAAATCCTCACTTTATCAGGACAAATCTCTTTTGGGCAAGAACTGTTAATTTGCCCGTGCTAGGATAATGCCCATTACAAGGCTGCAAGTTTGAATGAATGTGTGGTTGCAGATGCAGAATACGTGTTCATAAAATCTGTGATCACCTGATAGCGTAATAACCTACACAAGAAATTTAATGTACGCTAGGAACAAAGAAAATGGAGAAGAGAGAGAAACACAAGCAAATAGCAATATATGAAGACTATCCTGACCCTACATTTTGTTTTGAAGTGTTACTAAATAATGCTGAAATTCATTTCTTGCTTGAGTTTTGCAAATTGCTGTGTGGTTGTTCCATCCACATGTGGTGCTTACTCTATGTTATTTACACGGTAATCAGATAACCCACAATCAGCTGTTCGTCATTCTTATTGCACAACTGTGGCCTATTAGAGCAGTGTCACCAAACATTGGACAGTACTAGGATGTTATTTAGTCACAAACAAAGAGTTCTTGTTGTTTATTTAATTGACAGCTTAAAGCATAAATTTTGTACAGCTGTCTGCTGCATATAAAAGGCCAAACATATTTCATTTCACACTATTGCCTTCAAATTTATTGTCTCTCTTTGCTGTCCTTGGGGAACCACTTTGAATGCAAGGAACTACAGTTATAATAGTTAGAAAGAAATCAGTGGTTACAGGGGAGGTGATCAAACAGTAAATAAAATCATAATTTAAGGCTACTTTAACAGTATGCCTTTGTGTGTGCTTGGAACTCTATCTCAGGAAAGCATAAGCTAAGGTTAAAAAACCCACCATTTCCAAGGTAACATGCAAAACAACTTGACTTCTTTGCCAGGCTCCACCCTGAGGGTAATGGCATGTATCAAAATATTGCTTGGCTAGGCTTTTATTTCTGGCTAAAATGATCTTCCAACAAATTATTCTGTTCTGCAGCATAACAACGCTAATTTATAATTTTTGCTTCAGCGGCAAGAGGCTTTCTGTCTTTCCTTCTCCCATTTAACATTTATTTATTTTAACAATTAACTCTATTCCCTCCCCTATTTTATTCTAGTTACTGTAGCTACTGCATTTTGAATCAACTTTAAGTAAAACTGGAGCCTAAAGAACCTACTAGAAAAGAAAATGCAGAAGAAAAGCCTTTCTCTGTGTCTGGTAACAACATGTATAGGGTATAATAATACCAGGCTGAGCTCATAGACTATATTTTCTGCACAGACACCTTCAGGCAGTTTGCTTTGATTCCATGGATGGAAGAGGAAGGGGGAAGTAGAAACGGAAAAAATTCACATCCAATATATTCATGACCACCACAGAAAGAAACCAGGTCTCTCTATGCTATCTTCATATGTGCTGGACCAAAGTATTTTTGTATGTTATCTTTGCAATTTTCCCTAAACTGTACAAGCTACATACTTTAAATACGATTTGGAGAGACTCCATTGTTACAGCAGAAATGTGGCAACACACTAGCAAGTGTAAGAGCTATGATATGGGTAATTTGCCCACTAGGAATTGAAATTAAAGCAGTAATTCAGTACATGCAGACTACTGAACAGCTTAATTTGGCAATTAATTTTTGTCTTTGTTGGCCTTTGTCATGGTTTTTCAGCTGGAGTAGAGCCCTTCTTTTCACTGTGCTTTTGTTTTGATTTTGATGAAGCTACGTAGTCAAATGCATTTCGGCTTCTTGTACTCTTTGCCTTTAAAGGAGGGATCAGCAAGCTGGGAGGGAACGGAGCCAGGACATCTGGCTTAAACCATACCATATAACATCATGTAAGAGGAACCTATAAACTGGGAACTGGAGGAAGTCTCTTCTGGAGGAAGTGGCTCTCATTCTGCTTCTGGGAAAAGTTGATATTTTTTTGTGGTTGGGCTTCAGGGTGGGTGAGAATTTGACTTCTTGTATATCACTAGTCCCAAACATTATTATTATCTTTTCACTCCTTTTATGTTTTTATTATCTTTATTCCTTTGCTGTATTAGTAAAGTAGTTTCTCCATCTCAGCCTGTGAGTTCTACTTGTTTGGTATTTTTTTCCTTCCTCTTTTTCCTTCCCTCCTTTCTCCCATCCCACTGGATTGGAGAGGGTGATCGAATGACTGTTGGGGGCTAGATATCTGCTGTGGGTTAAACCACAATGCTTTCCAGGAAAAATGGAGCAGCTGATGATTTGCCAGCACATAGCCAATCTCATGTGTCATTCATTTCTTGAGTGCACCTTTTGTCCTTAACAGCTGCATTGTCACACATGTTCACACTTCATTGTCACTTGCAGTACCATCATCTGTGACTTTTTATCTGGGCATTGTCATGAAAAATAGTGCACATCCTCAAGATATAAGAAACGATGATGTGTAAAGTGCATGTTTCCTAGTCAGTAATAAGGAGGAATCAGGGGTCACAGTAGAAATTTGCCTCTTCAAGGAAGAAATAGAAGTAATCTATGTTCTTGAGTATAATTTTCCTTCTTATCAGTATGCCACTTCGCCTTGTTCTTATAAGCTTGTTTTTTTTTTTGCACCTGTTACACAGTTTATGTTATTATTGGTGTATTGCTTTAAAGGAAACCAGCCCACAGTTTACACTCAAAGAAGTAAAATGCAAGAGTAATTTGGGTTGTTTCAGTAGATTAATTGCTTTTTCAGAAATCCACTTTATCTAATTAATTTCAACTCATAGCTCATGGATTTGAAAATACTACAAAGCCATTCATTTCAGATTAGGATCAGATTCAAATTTTATCACAGTGCATGGCTGTGATTCCTGATCAGATTCCTGATAAAGGGAAGCAAGCTGCCTGGACACCTTTCAATCTTGAATTAATTATGTCTTCTTACCTGATTTTATTTGCCACCTTTTTCAAATGTAATACATACTGTCTTCTTCATGTCCTTTTATTAACATCCTTAATAAAATACAGTCTTTATTGCTGCAGATAGTAAAGATTAATCTTCATATGCATGAGCTGTCACTGAGGAATTTTGGAATTACCTGGTTTAGAGATTCTGGGAAGCATCTTGCGGAATTTTCATTTAATTAATTTATTTGTTTATTTATTTGTTTGTTTGTTTTATTATTTTCTTTTTCTGGCAGTATATGTGCACTGAAAACTCTATTTCTGTCCTCTTGTCTTGAATCCTTCTGGGCACTAGTATGCTAAAGGCTTTTGTTTACAAGGCGGTAAGAACAAGAGCACAAACATGTTTTGATAGGTGATCTGAGTTTTTTTTCACACCTCCCTTTTATTTCATTGATTTACTAAACAGAAATATTAATTCAAGTTTATATCCTGAATATTTGCTCCGGTCTCACCAGAATTATCCACGGTCCCCTGAGATTAAACAAAACCTTTTTTTCTGTGTGTATACCAGCCACAGTGACAGTCAGGTAACCATCAAATAATGAGTTTTATTGCAAAACAAATTTTTACTTTAAACAAACATCACCATATTTTGTTGACACAATTAAATTATTTCAGAGTAATGCCATATATCTAGTACGCACCCTAGGGAGCAGGTAGAAACTACTGCAGGAATCATGACACACGTGATTCTGCATCAAATTAAATATTTTTCCCTTAATCCTAACACCAGCAGCTGTTAGGCACCATGGCTTACTGCATATGGCCTACATAATGAGACAGATTCAGGCAGTTCAAGTTCCTCTACTGAATGCTGAATAAGACCTTTCTCTCCAAGGACACTAAGACTTATTGCTATTGAACAGTCCTCCTCATGCAAATGAATACACTTAGTATTCAGGTTTTATGAAAAGGAATAACAGCACTGTGTTTTTTATTATCACAGCAAGAAAAAAAAAAATGAAGGAGTGATACAGGAAACGCAGGAAACCTCCACAGAATTTGGTTCATAAATCCTCGTTTTCTGTTCAAACTGTCCAAAAAGGAGTCAATCATTTGCAATATCTAAATTCTTAGTAAGCCTAAAATTGGACGCGGCTATTCCTAACAGTTGATATAGTGCCCCAGAACAAGACATTTACTGACTAC